>VYZT01057559.1:1621-23810 GCA_013400735.1 Pomatostomus ruficeps | reverse complement strand
CAGCTGCGGAGGCAGCACCGCGCCGAGGTGGGAGCGCTGCTGCGCGGGGCGCGCCCGGAGCTGCCCGCCGAGCCCCCCGCGTCCCTGCGCCCCGGTGTCACCGCCGCGCTCCGCGACCTGCGCGCTCAGCTGGAGGGCACGGCGACCCGCAGCACCCTGCAGGCCGAGGAGTGGTTCCGCGGTGAGTGTGCGGGTGTGGCCGCACGTCCCTCCCCGGGGACACCCAGAGCTGCCACACTCCAGGGCTGGAGCGAGCGAGTCCCGAGGGCTGCGGGGACTGTGGGCACCCTGGGCAGGGAGAGGGACACTGGGAATAGCGTGGGATCGCAGGAACAGAGAGCGGGACCCTGGGAAGGGAGCTGGGACCACCCAGGACCGAGCAGGGCCCCACCCTGGCGTGAAGGACAAAGGAGGGACCCCCCGCGTGGCACAGACATCGTGTCAGGGTGACCCCACCCCGGGAGGCGCAGGGACCCCGCCCGTCTGTGCTGTGCTCCCGGGGGGTGTCGGGGTACCCCCGCCCCAGCAGGGTGACCCCCCATATATCGTGCTCGGGGAGGGCGTCAGTGTCCCCCCGCCCCAGGAGTGTGCGGGGACATCCAGCGCCCTGGGAGCGCTTCAGGGTGACCCCATCGCTGTCCCCAGACCCCCAGTGCTGCGGGCGCGCTGCCAGACCCCCCCTCTGCCCGCAGCGGTTTCGAGGAGGGTGCCAGGACCGGGTTTTTGGGGTTCCGGGCCGCCCCGGTGCCGCAGGGCGTTGTGCCGGTCCCGCTCAGCCGGGGCGAGGCCGGGGGGGTTCGCAGTGCCGGGGGGCGCGGTTACCGCATCTCTGACGCGGGAGGGGAGCACAGGGAGTGGCTTTTCCTGCGGGGGGGGGACACTACGGTCCGGGAGGTGGCACAGGGTGGGGTCGGCACTCACAGACCCGGGCGAGCAGGGCGGGTCCAGAACCGCGGACAGCGGCGCTTCAGCACCGCGGGCAGAGGCAGCGCCGGCCCGGCAGCCGCAGGACGGGTGTCCCCCCTTCCTGTCCCCGCATCCCGTGCACCCCTCGCTCGTCCCCTGGGGTGTCCGCAGAGCTCTGCGGCAAAACCGCCCCGCCTCGGGCCGGGCTTGGCGTGCCCGGGGTGCGGCAGCGCGGTGGGGCAGGGGGCTGCGGCACTGCCGGAGGGGAGGCGGGGGCTGCAGCGAGGGTGAATCCCACGATGGCAGCAACACCCCCCGAGCTCGTCGTGCCTGTCCTCCTTCGCTTCCCGGCACGGGAGGAGCGAGGGCTGGGGAAGGCAGAGCGCTCGCAGCCCGGGCCGGCGCTGCAGAGGACGCGCTCGGGGATGCGCGGCACGGGCAGGTTGGGGTTTCCCCGAGGAAGGGAGGCTGCAGCCGCCTCCCCGCCCGCCCCGCAGCTTCTTCCCTGTCCCCGTTGCAGTGCGGCTGGACAAGCTCTCGGAGGTGGCCAAGGTGAACACGGACGCCATGCGCCTGGCCCAGGAGGAGATCACCGAGTACCGCCGGCAGCTCCAGGCCAAGACCACCGAGCTGGAAGCCCTCAAAGGCACCCAGGAGTCGCTGGAGAGGCAGAGGCAGGAGTCGGAGGAGCGGCACCATGCAGATGTCCTGTCTTACCAGGTGCCGTGGCGCAGTGGGCAGCGGCCCAGCCTGGGGAGGGTCACCCTCCTCCATCCAGGGAGGAGCAGCGCTGGGGTTTTGGCTGCAGGGGTGTGAGCGAGCTGTGGAAATGCTCGGGGCTGTGTCAGAACCGGCCTTCCCCAGCCCCCAGGGATCAGGAACTCAGAGCCATGGGCGGTGTCCGGGCTCTTGTGTCCCTCAGCACCCCTGGAGCTGCCCCATGGCACGGAGGTGCCCGTGAGGGTGGTCACAAACACCACAGAAATGTGTCCAGGGCTTGGGCCACCTCCTGTCCCCCACATCTGGGAAGTGAAGCTGCATTGGTGGCTTTGGAACGGGGTGCTGTCCCCAGGGTGATGCCCCATCAGCCTCTGGCCGGGGTTTAGGGGCTCACTCAAGTCCTGGGAGCATTTCCACAGCTTCTTCCTGCTGGAGGGGCTGCTGGGAGCAGGGCAGGGGCTCAGCTGGAGGGCAGCTCCTTGCTGAGGGGCGCAGGGCTCCTGGACACCTTGTGACAACCCCTGGCTGTGTCCCCTTCCCTGGGCGGCTGCAGACTCCTCTGAGGACACCCTGGTGTGGAGACCAGGGGACAGTTTAGGGGTGCTCAGTGTCCCCCAGCCCCTGGTGACCGTGCCACGTGTGTCCCCTCCCCATTATTGCTCCGTGTGCCCCCAGGAAACCATCCAGCAGCTGGACAGCGAGCTGAGGAACACCAAGTGGGAGATGGCAGCGCAGCTCCGGGAGTACCAGGATCTGCTCAATGTCAAAATGGCCCTGGACATCGAAATTGCTGCCTACAGGTACACGGGGGCAGGGGAAAGTGCGGGGGGGTCTCAGCCAGGTCAAGGTCCCTCGTTAACACCTGGGCTCTTTTTGATGAGAAATCATCCATCCTCCAATCCCAAAGTGTCCAGCTGGGTGAGCCAGCAGTGTGGGGAGGGAAGGGCGAGGAAATCTGCTCATCCCAGGAGCAGGAGGGTCACCCAGGATGGGGCAGGGAGGGAGATGGAGCTGCAGCACACGGCCAGCAGCTCCTGGTGACAGGAGGAGGAGGGGAGAAGCCACCCCTGAGTGTCCCGCTCTGGTCTCTCCCCCGCAGAAAGCTCCTGGAAGGGGAGGAATATCGGCTGGAGACTGGCATTGGGATGCTCTCCTACCCCGAGGTGGTCCCCAAGCCTCCCAGCATCGCCACCAGCATCAAGGTGAAGAGCGAGGAGAAGATCAAGGTGGTGGAAAAGTCTGAGAAGGAGACGGTGATCGTGGAGGAGCAGACGGAGGAAATCCAGGTGACCGAGGAGGTCACCGAGGAGGAGGAGGCTGAGAAAGAGGCAGAAGAGGAAAAAGCTGAGGAGGAGGAAGAGGAAAAAGCCGAGGAGGAGGAAGGGGAGAAGGAAGAAGAAGAGGAGAAAGCTGAAGAAGAGGGTGAAGAAAAGGCCGAGTCTCCTGCAAAGGAGGAGGCCAAGTCCCCTGAGAAACCCAAGTCCCCCTCTAAGGAGGAGGCCAAGACCCCAGCAGTGAAATCCCCTGAAAAGCCCCCGACCCCCTCAAAGGAAGGGGCCAAGACCCCCGTTGTGAAATCCCCAGAAAAACCTGCAACTCCCTCCAAGGAGGAGGCCAAGAGCCCAGCTGTGAAATCCCCGGAGAAACCCCCGACCCCCGCAAAGGAGGAAGCCAAGACTCCAGCTGTGAAATCCCCCGAAAAGCCACCAACACCCACAAAAGAGGAGGCCAAGACCCCAGCAGTGAAGTCCCCGGAGAAACCTGCACCTCCCTCAAAGGACGAGGCCAAAACCCCAACTGTGAAATCCCCAGAGAAACCCACACCCCCCTCAAAGGATGAGGCCAAAACCCCGACTGTCAAATCCCAGGAGAAGCCCCCAGCCCCCTCTAAAGAGGAGGCCAAGGGCCCTGCTGTGAAGTCCCCAGAGCCACCTGCGACTCCCTCCAAGGAGGAGGCCAAACCCCCGTCCATCAAATCCCCAGAGAAGCCCCCGAGCCCCTCCAAGGAGGAGGCCAAGGCTGTGAAGTCCCCAGAGAAACCCCCGAGCCCCTCCAAGGAGAAGGCCAAGGCTGTGAAGTCGCCAGAGAAGCCCCCGAGCCCCTCCAAGGAGGAGGCCAAGGCTGTGAAGTCCCCGGAGAAGGTCAAATCCCCCGCGAAGGAGGAGGCCCCAGCCAAGGAGCCGAGCCCTGCCCCGAAGGCGCCCGCCAAGGAGGAGCAGCCCAAGGAGGTGAAGGCTCCCCCCAAACCCGAGGAGGGCAAGAAGGAGGAGGCTCCCAAGAAGGACGTCCTGGCCAAGGCAGAGGAGAAACCCAAAGAGAAGGCGGCTGCTGCACCGGAGCCTCCAGCTCCACAGGCCAAAGAGGCAACCAAGGCAAGCCCCAAAGCCGCCGAGGAGGGAAAGGCTGAGGAGGCTCCAGCAAAACCTCAGCAGGAGGTCAGCAAAGCAGCCAAGGAGGCTGAGAAGCCAAAGGCTGAGGAGAAGGTGGAGGAGCCCAAGAAGAAAGTGGAGGAGCCCAAGAAGGCGGAGGAACCCAAGAAAGAAAAGGCGGAGGAGCCCAAGAAGGAGAAGGCAGAAGAGCCTAAGAAGGGTGAGGAACCCAAGAAGGAGAAGGCAGAAGAACCCAAGAAGGCAGAGGAACCCAAAGCTAAAGCAAAACCCAAAGACGAGCCCAAAGCCAGTAAGGACCCCCCCAAAGCCGAGGCTCCCTCCAGCAAGGAGGGCACAGCCCCAGAGCCGGGGAAGAAGTGACGGGAGAGCCCTGGGCGCCCAAGGCACCTCTGGGCATGGGAGCTGCTCTGCTCCCCCCGACGGCTGGGCCGGGGTGGGACCCCAGAGCCCCCCAGGACCCCCAGGCCAGGCTTTCCCTTAGCAATAGGCCCGTGAGAGCCCCTCGGGTGGGCGGCTGCTTCCCTCGCAGAACGTGATATTCGCCGAGCGCCACATTTAAACACTTGAATATAACCCAGGAGAAGAGGGGGAACCCCAGGGGAACCCTTCACCCTTCTCCTCTAAGTGCATTTATTCAATGTATGTGCAATGGATGGATGAGTGCAATGCAGAGCTGTAGCTGCTTGGGGGGGCTGGCGGGGTCCTGCCCTGCCCCGGGGGGTGACAGTCCCTCGGGGTGGCGGCGGGAGAGGCTGGGAGCTGCTGGAATGCTCACGGACACACACTCGGTGCACCAGGAACCTCAGCCCACTGATCTTTGCTTTCTGTGCAATAACCAAATAAAAGTGCTTACGGAGACACCCCGGCTCGGCTGGCTCCTCCTGGAGGGAAGGTGGGAATGCGGGGCTGGGATCTGTCCCCAGGGCTGGGATCTGCCACTGGGGCTGGGATCTGTCCCCAGGGCTGGGATCTGTCACTCGGGGCTGGGATCTGTCATTCAAGGCTGGGATCTGTCACCTGGGACTGGGATCTGTCACTAGGGCTGGGATCTGCCACTCGGGGCTGGGATCTGTCACTGGGGCTGGGATCTGTCCCCAGGGTTGGGACCTGTCACCAGAGCTGGGATCTGTCACCCGGGCTGGGATCTGCCACCCAGGGCCAGGGCAGGTGACAGGAGCTTTCCAGAGGGAGAAAACTCCCACAGCAGGCACGAAGACCCCCGTGTCCTGAGGATGGAAACAGGGCCAGCCCTGCTGCACTTTCCACAGGATTTCAGAGTTTTTCCCTTTCTTTTTTTAAAGCTCCCAGGGGGCTGGGAGAGCCTGGTTTAACCCGGGGGCTGCGGCACAGCCCGGCACTGCAGCACGGAGGGCAGGGGCTGTGAGGGGCAGGAGAGGGCGAGAAATCACTCCCAGGGAGACGTGGGGAGGCCGGGATGAAGGAGGGACAGCGACCTTGGGAGTGGGGAGGGAACCCCGGCTCTGCCAGAGAGGTGCCGGGGAGGGGGCACATTCCAAATCCCTGATCCCGTTCTGGGATGCTGGGATGTCCCAGCCCCTCCCAGGACCCGGCTCCCAGCCCCGGGAGCAGAGGAGCCCCCCCAGGATGTGGGGATGGTGCCGAGTGGGACGGCAGCCAGGCGGCAAGGACGGGCTGCAGTGCGGGCTCCGGGAAAGGGCTATTTTTAGCCACCTCAGTTTTTAGCCACCTCAGTTTTTAGCCACCTCAGCTCCCCAGAGCCCGTGGAGGGAAGTCAGGAGGAAGGCAGCATCCCAGGAAAAGCTGTCAGAGCCCAGGCACGGGACACAGGGCTCGCTGCAGCCCTCACAGCCCCCCAGCCCAGCCCTCTGCACGGACGAGGCACCCACACGTTCTTTTCTTCAGTTCGGTTTAATCCCTTAGACTACAAAACCTTCAAACAAAACCCAAAAATCTCGGAAAAGGAGCTGAAATGTCAGGATGGGAACACTCCCAGGGCGATGGCCGGGGCTGCTCAGCGATGGCTGAAGAACCCCTGGGGGTAGTTGAACTTGAAGGGCTTCAGGCGCAGGGGACCCCTGGAAGAGGAGAAGAAGGATCAGGAACATCCCACAGCACCCACAGAAAATGCCCAGCTCCCGGGATATTTCCCAGCACATCCCCAGAGGAGGAGCTTCCCGGGATCAACACCCCGGGCCCCCAGGCAGCTCGCACCTGACCAGGCGCAGGCACATCTTCTCCTGCGGGAATTCCTTGGGCCCCTCCACGCTGGGGTCGTGTGGCTCCGTCTCCAGGTACACGTCCAGCACCATGCACAGCCGCTGCAGCTGGTTGGTGAGCAGCTGGTAGCCCGGCTTGGGCCCCCACAGCTCCTTGTAGTAGACGTTGACCTCGCTCTCCATGGCCTGGAAAACGGGGATGAGGTCGGAACAGCCTTGGATCTCCACTCTGCATTCCCAGGAGCGTCCAGCCACCCCAAAATTCCCTCGTGATGGATGCAAAAATGCTGGAAACACCCCAAAAAAATCCAGCCCCCACGCCACGGTACCCGAATGTTGTCGTCGTTGCTGCTGTTCCGCTCCCCCTTCCAGTTGAGGCACAGGCTGAAGACGGGCGGCAGCGTGGAGTAGCCGGGGTTCAGCACCACGGCCGCCTGCAGCTTGGCTGAGCAGGGAAAAGTGTCACTCACGGGGTCCCCAGGCAGCTGGATCAGCCGTGAGGACCCCCAGGAGCTGCCCTGAGATGGGGATTGGGAATTCCCACAGGAAGGAGAGGTGCTCACCTGTTCCCCTCTCTATCAGGGCCATGTAGTAGAGGTGAGTGTCTTCAGCCAAGCCCGCCTCGATCACATCCTTGGTGTAGGGCAGCTCCTGAGGGGGGAGAGAGGAATGAGGGGCTCCGGGGCCGTGTGGGAGCTGGAAAGGAGCTGGGAAGGAGCTGGGAGGGAGCGGGGAGGGAGCTGGGAGGGAGCGGGGAGGGAGCTGGGAGGGAGCGGGGAGGGAGCTGGGAGGGAGCGGGGAGGGAGCTGGGAGGGAGCGGGGAGGGAGCTGGGAGGGAGCGGGGAGGGAGCTAGAAAAGAGCTGGAAAGGAGCTGGGAGGGAGCTGGGAGGGAGGGATTCAGCCTCGGCACTCACGGCGTAATCCTCGTAGGGAATGGCCGTCCACTTGACCAGGCGTGAGACGATCTTGGTGGGGAAGAGCTGCTGGCACTCGCTGGACACGGGCACCACGCCGTGCTCTGCAGGCAGGGACAGGGCCCTGAGCAGGGCAGGGCTGGGGACACCCCGAAAGCAGGGCCTGGGGGTGGCATTGTCCTGCAGCACCTCCGGCAGGGGCCTGGGCTGTGATCCCATGGGATCCCTGACCTGTGATCCCAGTGGATCCCTGGTCTGTGTCCCCATGTCCCTGAGCCCCGGGAAGGGCGAGGAGCCCGGCAGGACCCTGTCCCTGTGTCCCTGAGCCCCGGGAAGGGCGAGGAGCCCGGCAGGACCCTGTCCCTGTGTCCTGTGACCCCAGGGAAGGGCGAGAAGCCCGGCACTCACCGAGGGACGCAAACTGCTTGTGCAGGGCCAGGCGGGACTGCAGGCGGCTCCGGAGCAGCTTCACCGTCAGCTCCATGTGGCTGGCACTCAGGGAATTGTCAGCAGACACCGTGTGCTGTGGGCAGGAGCGATGTCAGTCCCCAGGAGCCACCCCCCACGGGGACAGGGACCCGCTGGGTCACTCAGTGTCACCGACAGGGCTTGGACTGCCCCGTGTGTGACATAAACACGTCCTGACAGCCCCAGCCATGGGTGTCCCAGCTGGAGCCAGCAGGGGAAGGACAGGACCCCAAAGCTCAGCCCGAGGGTGTGGGGGACAGGGAGGGGTCAGTGCCATGCCTGAGGCTGATCCTTGGGGAAATGCAGGCCGCCCAGCTTCTGCACCCACACGTAGGGGTGTCCCAGCTCCGTCACGTAGTCACTCAGGGTCACGATGCTGCGGGGACAGCGAGGGAGGGTCACATCGAGCCAGGGAGGGTTCGCTGTGCTGGAGCAGGGAGCTCCCGGCAGCAGCCTGGGTGACACTCACCCCACTTTGTCAAACTGGAACTGGTTGGCCGGGTTGGGCGTTTTCCTGCCGTGGTCCCCTGGGTAGAGGCAGTTCAGGAGCGAGTCTGGGGACAGCAGGTCCCTGGCAGAGAGAGGGGACAGTGAATGAGCAGCAGCCCCAGCTCCACATCTCCCCACAAACAAACCCAGAGAGGGGGATGAAGAGCTCCACGAGTGCAAGACCTGAGTGACTTTCCCCTAACTCCGCTCCCAAAGGAGAGCTGTCTCCTGCCTGGCTGGCAGAAGATGGAAATCACAGGGCTCCTGATTTTCCAGGAATCCGCTCCCTCCGGAGCCATAAAATTCCTCACGTCTGACTGCACTCCCCAGCCTGACCAAGCACAACGGGCTGGAAGATTTGGGGTCTGGCTCAAGGTTTGGGGTAACACAGCCAAGGGCAGCAGGAGGGAGGGAACGCCCTGCACGGGATCCCCAGCTGCTCTCACAGCGGGTTTGGGGTGTCTGCAGCAAGAGGAGACCCTAAAAGGATGAGGGGGCTGCACAGGGGATGGGCTGGGAGGCAGCCCAGCCTCTCCCTCTTCCTCAGCACCTCCTGGGGCAGGCAGAGCCCCCAGCGAGCTGGCAGCAGCGGGAGCTCCCCGGGCCGGCTCCCAGAGCTGCCAGCTCAGCTGTCCCTCCCAGCAGGCAGGCTCCAGCGGGCTCTGGGGAGCACGGGAGAGGCGGCTGCCGAGCTCAGGACAAGGTGACCTCGGGAGCTGTCAGGTGAGGGAGCTGCCTGCGGGAGGGAGGCTGAGAGTGGCAGCAGGAGAGGCTCTCCCCCAGCTCCTGACAGCGCTGGCACCGCTGAGAGGATCCCAAACTGCCTGACTGGGTCTTGGCATGGCAGAGAGGAGGAGAAGGAGGAGGAGGAAGGTGCTTGGGCTGTGCAGGGCTCCTGGACCCATGGGGGCAGAAGGGTCAGTCAGTGCCCAGTGATCTCCAGGCTCTGCAGGGCTCCCAAACCCCACAGGGCAGAGGGGTCACTGCCCAGTGATCTCCAGGCTGTGTGGGGCTCCCAAATCCCATGGGATCACTGCCTGATGAGCTCCAGGCTCTGCAGAGCTCCTGGATCCCATGGGATCACTGCCTGATGAGATCCAGGCTCTGCAGAGCTCCTGGATCCCATGGGATCAGTGCCCAATGAGCTCCAGGCTCTGCAGGGCTCCCAAATCCCATGGGATCGCTGCCCACGGGGCTCTCCTTACCCAGCACTGATGGCCGTGGTCATCTCGGCGGCCGTGGTCACCTTGGCTTTCACGGTCATGACGTTGAGGTTCATCAGGTAGTGGAAGGTCAGGTGAAGCACGTTCTCATCTGCCCACACAGAAGGGGTGACTTTGGTGCCTGCTCCAGCTCCGAGAAGCCCCTGCACACCCTCAGCTCCCCCGGGGTGCCGGTGGGGTCGGTCCCCGAGCTGCTGTCACACCCCAGAGCCCCTCACCTTTGCACTTCAGGTCGAGGGTGACGGACAGGGGGTGGCGCTTCAGCATCTCCTTGCGTTTGTCGTCCAGCTGCACGCCCAGGGTGGGCCTGCGCCGCTTCTGGGGGGCAAAACAGCTGTCAGAGCCTCCTGCTGCTCCTCAGCAACCACGGACCTTCCCAGCCCACTGCTCCTTCCCTCCAGTCCCACCCCAATCCCCCAGCACCACGGGCACACTGCCCTGCGGAGGGAGAGGAGCAGGAAACCAGCTCAGCTGCAGTTCCCGTCATTCCTTCAGCTCCAAGGAATCTCTCCACTCCTGGGAAACAAAGCCAAGGACCTGCTGGCCCTAAAGCTTTCCCACTGCAAGAGGCAGAACCTGGAATCACTGAATCCTTCAGGCTGGAAAAGCCCTCTGAGAGCATCGAGTCCAACCCCTGCCCAGCACTGCCACGGCCACCACTGGCCATGTCCCCAAGTGTCACATCCACAGGGCTGTTAAACCCCTCCAGGGATGGCGATCCAGCAGCTGTGCCAGGTTGGACAACCCTTTCCATGAAGGAATTTTCCCGATATCCACCCTGAGCCTGCCCTGGCCCAGCCTGAGGCCGTTCCCTGTGCTCCTGTCGCTGTTCCCTGGGAGCAGAGCCCGACCCCCCCGGCTGCCCCCTCCTGTCAGGGAGTTGTGCAGAGCCAGAAGGGCCCCCGGAGCCTCCTTTTCCCCCTTTCCCAGCATCCCGCAGGAATTCTCTGCAAGAGGAACGCTCCCTCTGAGGAACGCGGAGCCAGCCCTGGCGCAGAGGACGCTTTCGGCACGGGCTGGACACGGCTCCGTCCCTGTTGGACAGCAGCTCCCTGCCCTCAGGCTATTTATACAAAGTGGAGCAGCCCCAGCCGGAGCTGCGGGGCGGATGCGAGCGTGGAGGGACACGAGAGGAGCGGCTCTGTGCCCTGCCTGCTCCCGCATTTGGGACACCAGCTGGAAATGGCGGCTCCCTGCTCCAGGAAAGGTGGGGATTTAACACCCCTGGGGCAGCTCCCAGCTCTCCCAGTACCTCCCGGGATGCAGCAGCGCTGGGACAGGACCCAGAGGGGACCGCGCTGTCCCTTACCGTGGTTTGCTCCTCCTCGGCGTCAGAGTCGCTCTCATCGTCTGTGCAGAGAGAGGGGAGTCAGCAGGGAGCGCCCAGGGCTCGGCTCTCCCACCTCCAGGGTTTTCCAAGGCCGTGGTTCTCCCTGACACCCCTCTCCCAACAAAAGCAGTGCCCCAGGAGCTGCAGACGCACAGGAACAAGTCCCTGGGGCAACACTCCAACTCACCCTGCGAGTCCTCAGGTGGCTTGTAAAGGGCCTTGGCTTCCTCCACGCTCCCCTCGATGGCCACCACCAGCTTCTTATCTGCACAGGAGACAGGAAAACCCAGTCAGGAATCCCACTCCTGCTGGAAAGGCAGCGGGCAGAGCAGCCCTGCCCCAAAAACTCCTGGAGGAAGCTCCAGCAAAGGCCAGGGGGAAGAGCAGTTGTCTGGAAGGTTCTGGGAAGAACCACAGGGCGGGATCTCCTGGCAGGATGGGGTTTGAGGATGGAAAATTCTGGGTTTTGAGGGACTTTCCCTGGAAACCATAAGGGCCAAGAGGGGCTGGGGTCTGGCTGGGACAAGCAGGGCCTGAGGAGAAGTGTCCCCATGGTGTCCCTATCAGCAGGGACCTGGTGTGGCCGAGTGACAAAGTGTCCTTCCACAGCCCTCACCACACAGGAGATGTGGACAGGCCAGTGGGATTCCTGACCCCTTCCAGGAAATCCCTGAGGCTCCAGAAAACCCCTCAAAACACAGATTTTCCTGAGGGGATGAAGGTTTCCAGGTGAGCCATGGGAAAGGCACCTTGGAGTCCCCACCACCCACGGGTGGCACAGGGCAGGGGGTGACAGCTCTGGGGACGCTGTGACAGCCCTGAGCCAGCTCACAGGCTGCAAGGACACCCCTGATGCCCTTGGGAAGGGAGGAAAGGGTGGGAAGGGAGCTTCCCCAGCACTTCTTCCAGCTGAGCAAACAAGGTTTCAAATGCTGCTGCCTCACGGCGCCGCGGGGCTCAGCAGAATCCGACAGCGGGGAAAAAACCCCAAAAAGCAGTGATTCCTGCTAAAAGGAGCGAAATCTGGATTTGGGGGGGCACTGTCCCCCCGGGTGCTCACCACAGGCCTGTCCGTAGGCGCTGGCCTGGACGAAGAGGACGTAGAGGGGCGGCGGGAGGTGCCGGGCGGTCTCATACTGCTTGTGCGCCTGGTCGAAGGGCATGAACAGGTACTCCTGGACGGGCAGGGAGGCCTGGGGAGCGACGGGAGAGCCTTTGTCACCGGGAGCTGCTCATCCTCCCCTCCCCGAGGAGCGGGAGATGAAGCTGGCACAGCAGAGTTAAACACAGAGAGCCCCAGGGAAGGGCTGGCAGCTGGGAAAGTTTTGGATCTGGAAATAACCCAGTTCCTCCTCCTGTTCTTCCCTCGCAGGGCAAGGGGCTGGAGCTGCGTGGGGCTCTCCAGGGAAAGGCCCAGATAGCAGCTCCTGTGCTGCAGCTTTGCAGGAACTGCCGCATTCACGGGAGACTCCGGAGGGGTCTCGGATTGGCCCCTCCTGAGTGGGAACAAAACATCTCCAAACCCAAACCCAAACCCAGGAGCTCCGGCACGGCTCAGGTACCTGCATGATGCTGTTGAGCCGAGGCTGGAGGCTGCTCAGATATTCCTTCTTCACCTCGATCTCCTTCAGGATCTTCTCCTTGCTGGTCAGGCACTCCTTGTACTTCTCGGCCAGCCTAGGGGTGGGAATTCTGTCACTGCCACACATCCTGCAGCTACCAAACCTCCTGGGGTGGATGGTGAGCCCCAGAATTCCTGCCCGAGGAGCCAGGAGAGCTCAGACACGGGGCAAACACTGAGCTCCCAATGCCAAGGGCGAGCGGAGGCAGAAGGAACTGACTGGAGATGGAAAACAAGGAAAAGGGGAAGCTCAACTGGATCTTCCCCCAGGAGATCTGCTCCCAGCAGCCACGACCCCTCCGAGTTCTCTGAGAGGCTTTTCCACTTCATATCCCTGGAGTCACTTCACAGTCAAAGTTTAATAGAGAAAATCCAGGAAAACACAATCCCACCATGATGCTCCGAGCCCTGGATCACTGTTTTTTGGGAGAACACCCTAAATCTCCGTGTTGCTGCTGACTGCAAGCCCGTTCCCTGCAGGAAGCTGGGTATGGAGTGAGCTGCCCAGGACAAAGCCTCTCCAAGGAGGAGCAGGCCTGACCTTAGAAAAACAGAACCTGGATTCTGTTTTTCCAAGCAAAACTGCATTTGTGGGGGTCAGTGCACACCCAACAGTGCAAGTTTTGAGGTGCAGTGTTCACACAGCTTCCCTGAAACCCCTGCATGCTGAAATCCCCGCTCCAGAGGCACCTCACACCAGCTGGAGGAGAATCCAAAGCAAATCCAGTGGGATTGCACAGCCAAAACCACCAACATAAACCATGGATGGATGCCAACCACCCCAGCAACATCAGAAAATGCCCACAGCACCGCTGGCACCGGCTCCTGAGCAGCTGCACAGGCCATTTCACCCTCAGCAGCGCTGGGAGATGGGCAGCGGCATTCCCTGGATACCATGGAGTGAGGATTGGGAATTCCGAGGTTTCTCAGCGATTTGATGTGCAGCTGAGGGTCCCCACGAGGTTTGCAGTGATGGTTTTTAAGCAGAACCCTCTGAGATCTGCAGGCTGAACTCTCCTCTGCCTGTGCCAGAGGCAGAACCAGCTGGAGGATCCCGGCTGTACTTCCACCAGGGAGAAGCAGCCGGGATTGAGGGGAAGGATTTGGGAGAGGGGAGACACGAGGGGTTGGAGCACCTCTCACTGCTCTGCTGAGCTGCTCTCAGACAGCACCAACCAGCACAATCCAAGAGATCTTTCCAGAAGGTGCTCCTGGACGCTGCCTGGCTGTTATCCCGTTATCCAAACACGGGAATGCTGTGTCATGTTTGCTTTCCCCAGGGGACAAGAGTCAGGGAGCAGCCGAGCGCTGGGGCAGCGGTGACGCCAGCAGCAGGACACAGCAGGACACGGGGCTGTCCCTGCCTGGCGTGGTTGGCCAGGAAGGGAGATCAGGGATCATCAGGCAGGGACAGAGAACTCCCTGACCTACGGAACGAGGATCCCAGCAAGCCCAGCTCGGCACAGAAGGAATCTCCCAGTCCCACAACAAACACCTCATTCCACACTGATCCAAGAGGGGGTGGAAAACTTCAGCTGTAAATTTGTTCTCTGGGTGTCTGTCCAGATTCCTGGAGCAGGGACATCCAGAACTCCAGGTGTCTGCCCCGATTCCTGGAGCAGGGACATGGAATGGGACCACTACANAATTTGTTCTCTGGGTGTCTGTCCCGATCCTTGGAGCAGGAACAGGGAATGGGAACGCCAGGACCCACCTCTTGCGCTGCTCCAGCTCCCAGTCCAGGCGTGCCAGGGTCTGCTGGTGGGGCTCGCTCAGGGTGATGGCCGGGCGGCTGATTTCGGGGGGAGCCTCCCTGTAGAACTCCTCCAGGCTCACCAGCTCGATCTCCTCGTGTTTGGATCTGCCAGGACACTCGGATCACACCGGGGAAAAGTGGGAATTGCTCCACCTGTCCCACGGGAGAGTCCCACTGGTGCTTCCAGCCCTGACTTCCCTCTGCCACTGAGCCACCCCCATCAGTGAGTTGAACCTTCACTGTCTGTGCCCAAAGGGGCTCTGGGAGAGCTGGAGGGGGACTGGGGACAAGGGCTGCAGGGACAGGACACAGGGAATGGCTTCCCAGTGCCAGGGGGCAGCGATGGATGGGATATTGGGCAGGAATTGTTCCCTGGGAGGGTCTCAGGCCCTGGCCCAGGGTGCCCAGAGCAGCTGTGGCTGCCCCTGGATCCCTGGCAGTGCCCCAGGCCAGGCTGGACGGGGCTGGGAGCCCCTGGGACAGTGGGAGGTGTCCCTGCCATGGCAGGGGTGGCACTGGATGGGCTTTAAGGTTCCTTAACCCAAACCATTCCATGGTTACACAACAGTGAACTCAGGGGACGTGGGAAGAGCTCCCAAATTTGGGAATCATCCCCCCCATCCATCCCAGCCACCCCACCGCTCCTTGGCCAGGCTCACTTGAACTCCAGGCACTTGGTGATCTCCTTCTGCAGGTGCATCACCTCGTAGAGCAGGTTCTGGAGCTGCAGGTGGTAGGCATCGACCTTCTGCTTCGCCTGGAACACGGACGGAGCGGGGATGGAGCAGGCGAGACACCCCCAGAGTGTCACCCACACCCCCTGTCACCACAGCAGCTCAGCACCACAGGTTTTAGGGTTGCAACAATTTTTGGGGGGAAGAATGAGAGTTTTAAGGGTTAGGGAGCAAAGAGTTGTGACATGGGACTGATCCTGCTCCTTCCAGCACATTTCAAAGCCAAGGCACAGGACAGGGCTCATCTGCTGGGACACAAAGTCCCCTCTCTGAGAGCTCTGGAGCTTCCAGGCCAATCAGCCACCCATTTACACACCTCAGACCCTTGAAACAGAACTTTCTGACCTCCCACTATACTACACACAAAAGCAGATTTACTTTTGTCCTTCATTTTTTATTTAATTACAGCTCCTTCATTATTTATTTAATTACAGCTGCCCCAGCAGGAGTTCAGCAGGATCGGAGCCTCCCAACAAACCCCCACGGCCTGGCTGAGGGGTAACTCCTCACACAGAGCAGGCAGGACCAGCCCCAGCTCCCACTCCCCTAAATCCCGAGCTGCATTCCTCACCCCCAGCCCCTCCCGGGTACCTCGTGGGTCTGGTCCCTGCCCTTCTTGAGCCGGATGTGAGCCAGGCGGTTCAGCTTCTTCAGGGTCATGAAGTGCACGCAGCTCTGCACGCGCCGCTCGTCGATCTCCGCGGCCTGCGGGGCGATAGAGAGGGGATGGAGGCACGAGGGACGGCTGTCACCATCCCTGTGGGGTTGGAGGAGGGATGGCTGCCACCATTCCTGTGGGGCTGGAGGCAGGAGGGACGGCTGCCACCACCCCTGCAGGGAATTCCTGGCACAGAAGGGGCTCCAGGCTTTGCTATGGAGCCACGTTTATGTCACTGGTGCTTCTGAGGGAGCCAGAGCACAGGGCTCTGGTGGGAATCGCTGGGAGAGGCCTCCAGGCTCCTGAAAGGATCACTCCAGGCATTTTTCTCAGCAGCAGGAACACAGCGTGAAGCACCTGACACATCCCAGGAGCTTGGGACAAGGGAGGATATTCTATTTCCAGAGCTCAATCCCTGCCCCAGGAGCCCAAGTCAAGGAAAGTTGTTCCATTTCCAGAGCTCAACTCCCTACCCCAAGAGCCCAAGTCAAGGAAGGCTGTTCCATTTCCAAAGCTCAATTCCCTATCCCAGGAGCTCACGACAAGGGAAGTTGTTCAATTTACAGGGGCTCAATCTCTCCCCGAGAAGCCCAGGACAAGGAAGACTGTTCCATTTCCAGAGCTCAATTCCCTGTCCCAGCAGCATGGGAAAGGAAAGCTGCTCCACTTCCAGGGGCTCAGTTCCTGCCTCAGGAGCCTGGGACAACAAAGCTTTTGTTGTTCCATTTCCAGAGTCTTAATTCCCTATCCCAGGAGCTCGAGACAAGAGAAGCTGTTCTATATCCAAGGGCTCAATTCCTGCCTCAGGAGCCTGGGACACCAAAGCTGTTCCATTTCCAGAGCTCAATTCCCTCTCCCTGGAGCCCAAGACAAGGAAAGCTGTTCCATTTCCAGGGTCTCAATCTCTCCCCCACCAGCCTGGGACAAGGGAAGCTGTTCCATATCCAAGGGCTCAATTCCCTGCCCCAGCAGCCTGGGAAAGGAAAGCTGTTCCATTTCCAGGGTTCCAATTCCTGCCCCAGCAGCCTGGGAAAGGAAAGCTTTTCCATTTCCCTGCCTGTGCCCAGGAGACACCGCAGCTCCTGCTGCCTTTCCTCCGGGATTAACGGGAAACCCCGAAGGACAGACACGTCCCACCACACCCGGGGGCCTCTCCTTACGTTCTCCTTGATGCCGCGGCTCTTCAGCTCCTGGATCTCGGCCATGAGGCGCTGCAGCTCCTGGCAGGTCTCCCTGTAGAGCTCGTAGTCCTTGATGGGGTCGCGCAGATCCACCTCGCTCTCCTCGCTGTAGTACCTGACATCCTGCGGGGGAAACGACACCTCCCGTGGCTCATCCCTGCCGTGGCTCGTCCCTCCCGTGGCTCGTCCCTGCCGTGGCTCGTCCCTGCTGCCGAGGCCTCAGGGGCACACACGGCAGGTTCAGGCTCTGCTCATGAATCCCAGGGATTTGCACAGGGAGAGGACTCGGCTCCGACGATCCCAAACCCACTAAAACCCCTGGGAAGTTCAGGCTGTGTTTTATTAACAGTTATAAATTTGAATCGACACCGTTGGGGTGTCCTGTGCAGGGCCAGGAGGATCCTCGTGGATCCTCTCCAGCTCAGGATATTCCAGGATCTCCATGACCACCAGGAAGGTGATTCCTCCTCTTCCACCCCGAGCTCGGGCTGACCCTACACTATCCTGCTGCTCACGGGAGGGTTTGAAGGCACCATGCAAATCCCTGAGGGATCTTCCAGCTTTGCGCTCGCTCTCCAGAGGAGCGTTTGTGGCTCCTGAAAGAGACGGAAGCAGCTTTAGGAATTGGCAGAGGGAGTTTCAGGGGCGGTGGAAGCTCTGGGGGAATCGGGTCTCACAATTCCTGGAATCCCAGAACGGTTTGGGTGGGAAGGGATTTTAAAACTCATCCAGCCCCACAGGAAGGGACACCTTCCACTGTCCCAGGGTGCTCCAAGCCCCTCCAGCCTGGCCTGGGACACTGCCAGGGATCAGGAGCAGCTTCTCTGGGCGCTGTTTTCCAGCAGGGAAAACCAGGCGGGCACAGAGGGGTGTGGGGAGGCCCCGGGCAGGTCTGTACCTGGTCGGCGTCGCCCTTGCCCCGCTTGCCCTCGGCCGGGGCCCCGTCCGTGCGGATCACCTTGGGCTTCCTCTTCTTGCTGGACTCGGAGGACATGGTGCTGCCGGCAGGGCTGGGGACGGGCACAGGGGAGTCCGTGGGGGTCAAACCCACCCGGATTGGGGTATCCCGGGGTCCCGCCCAGGCTCTGCTGTGCCTCCCTCCATCCTGCGCCTTCTCCAAGCCCCTCCAGCCTGCAGACCGGCTCTGAGCCCCCCCAGCACAGCGGGCCTGGGGTCTCTGCTCCACCAACCCCCCCAGACCCTTCACTCCCACTGAGCTCCCCTGGGACACCCGGCCCGAGGGCTCAACCCCTCCAGATCCCCGGGGCTCCACTGCCCCTGAGCCCCCAGACTCCAGCACACCGGGACTGCGGCTCCTGCCTCACCAGAGACCCCCAGACCCGGGACCCTTCGCTCCTCCTGAGACCCCAAACCCACAGATCCGGGACCCTTCGCTCCTCCAGAGCCCCCAGACCCACAGATCCGGGACCCTTCGCTCCTCCAGACCCCCGCACATCGCGCCCAGAACACTTCCCTCCTCCAGAACCCCCCCAAACCCTCATGCCGCGGACTCTCCGCTCCTCCAGAGTCCCCCAGACCCCCATCACACCGATTCCGAGGCCGCAGAGCTCCCCCTGACCCCAAACATGGGGGCCTCGCTCCTCCAGACACCCCAGCCTAGGACCCTCCACTCCCACTGATCCCGCAGCGCTGCGGGCCATGGATCTCCCGCCCCTCCAGAGCCCTTCCAGAGCCCCTTCAGAGCCCCTCCAGCCCCGGACCGCCCCCTTCATCCCCTCCGTCCCTTCCCGGGGTCCCGGCGAGCCCCCCGCACTCACCGCTCCCTCGCCTCCGCGCCTCCCGGAAGTGACGTCACGGGACGACAGAGCGCGGAGCGGTGGCGCGGAGCGGCCACTGCAGCAGCAGGCGCCCCCTAGCGGATCTGGAGGCCTGGAGTACCCGCAGGGAGCGCCCTCCATCATGAGAGCGTGATTTAATTAAAAGGGGCGTGGTCACCGCCTCATTCGCAAATGAGGAGGGCTGGGGGGGTTGAGACCCCCGCACTGGGGGCACTGGGGAGGTTCCTGGTGCAGAAGGGCACCCGCAGGAATAGGGGGAGCTTGGATTGGGGTTCCAGGAGCCCTGGAGCGTGTCCTTGGGATTGGGATGGGTACAGGATGGAATGGGTCCCCAGTGCTACTGGGGGGATCCATGGGATTGGGATGGGATCCCAATGGCACTGGGGGGGGATCCACGGGCTTGGAAAGGGTGCAGGATGGGGTCCCCAGTGCTACTGGGGGTATCCATGGGTTTGGGGCAGGCATGGGATGGGATCCCCAATGGCACTGGGGGGATCCATGGACTTGGGATGGGATCCCCAATGGGGTGGGGGACACGCAGGGGCTTTGGGGGAGGCATGGGATGGGGTCCTTGGTGATGGTGGGGGAATCCATGGGCTTGGGATGGGGTCCCAGGTGGCACTTGAGGGTATCCATGGGCTTGGGATGGGGTCCCCAGAGGCACTGGGGGCACACTGGGGCTTTGGGGGGTACCTCAGGGTATCACAGCACCCATGGGTGGGGGTCCTTCGGTGCAGGAAGCACCCATGACACCCCCCTGGGTGACACCAGGCTGGGGGGGGTCACACCAAGCACCCCCCGTACTGCCCCCCCTCCCCACCCCAAGAGGGGCGCAGGCTTTGGCATATTAAATATTTAATTGGCAGCAAAGGCACCCGCTGGGCTCATCAGGAGCAATTAAGCCCCCCCCACCTCTGCAGCCTGCCCAGCCCCCCCGGCAGCACCATCCACCGCAGGATGGGGGGGGTCCCACCTTCCCCTCCCTGCCCTCACCCCCCCAGGGCACCCCAAAACGGGGCAGGGGGGAGAGCTGGGAGCCGGGGGGGAGCAGAACCCCCCCAGCCCTTCCCCAGCAGGGCCAGGGCTTGGGCAGGGACCCCTGGGGGTGCAAGGACCCCCCTGGGGGTGCAGGGAGACCCCCCAGCATGGCCCCCCATCACTGCAGCGGGGAGATCTTCAGGGGAATCATTATCCGTGATTCCATGGTCCGGATCAGCGGGACTGCGGGGGGAACGGAGAGAGAGGTGAGGGCGGGGGGTCCGCAGGGTGGGATGGGGTTCCCCAAAGCGGGTAGGGGTCCCCAGCATGGGTGAGGGTCCCCAAAGCGGGTGGGGGTCCCGCTCACCGGTGTAATAAACGTTCTCATCCCAGCCCCGTTTCCTCCAGGCCGCGTTCCTGGTCTCCTCCCGGGACTGCAGGTCCCTGTAGGCTGCGGGGACAGGACGGGGCTGGCACCCTGAGCCCCCCCCAGCCCGGGGGTCCCCCGGGGGGGTGCCACCCCCTTACCCCAGAGGTGATGCACCACATAGAGCTCCCCGATCTGCGAGAAGAAGCCCCCGACGGCCTCCTGGTTCTCCTGGCGGTACTTAATGGCCCGAGCCCTGCACGAGGCAGGGGACCACTGGGGGACCTGCCTGAGGGGTCCCCCCCATTCTCCAGGGGGAGCTTTTCCCACCTGGGATCCCTCCAGGCTGGGAAACGTGTGGCTTACCAGTTGTTGCCCCATTCCTGCATGGTTCCTGGCTGGAAACAGGAGGGGGAAAAGCAGTCAGGACCCCCAGAAAACCAGTCAGGACCCCCGGAAAACCAGTCAGAACCTCCGGAAAACCAGTCAGAAACCCCGGAAAACCAGTCAGAACCCCCTTGCTCGCTCTCCTCACCCAGGAGGGAGGAATTTGGGGGATTTCTCCCCAAAATTTGGGACATTTCAGCCCCAGGACCCCCACCTTCAGCTTGTAGGTCCTCAGCTCGTAGATGTTGGGTCCCTGCCGGGGCTGGGGCTCGTTCCAGAAGCTGAACTCCAGGAGCAGCTGGTTCCTGCGGGACAGCAGCATCCGGCTCCTCTCCTTGCGGAACTCCAGGTACTCCTGGGGACAGCCCCAGCCGGGGGTTTCGGGGTGGGGGCGACGCGGGCCGAGGGGCATCGGGCACAGGGGTTGAGCCCCCACCCCGCTGGTACCTTGTTCTGCCGGAGTTTGCTCATGCAGTCCATGAGCGCCGGGTACCCGCCCGAGAAGCGCCACAGGTGCACTGCAGAGAGGGTTTGGGGGTGGGGAAGGGGAGCAGCGCCCCCAAAATCCCACTGAAATCCCGAAATCCCCGCCTTTGGCAGCGGAAGCACCGAGATCCCCCGCCCGGCCTCACCTGCCTGGTCCTGCTCGCCATACCACGTGTTCCAGTTGCCCACCAGGTCGCAGGGGTAGTCGGGGTCCGAGTGGAGCTTGGGCAGCACCTCCTCTCTGTGGGGGCGCAAAGGGGGCAGTGGGGTGACGGGCAGCACCCCAAAACCGTCCCAGTGCCCCTCCTAGGGGTTTGCCCAAACAGGATCTGTGGGATGCATCCCCCAGGGAGGGAAACTGAGGCACGGACAGGGACATGGATCCACCCACGAGCTCCGGGAGCTTTGCAGGAGCCCTCCCACCCCTCTCACTCTGCAGCAGCCCCCCAACAACCCCCAAAATGCAGCCCCTCCGTGTGCTCACGTCAGCTTGTTGTAGGCTTCCAGGCACTCCGGCTTCACGTTGTGAACTGCGGGGAGAGGAGAGGGGCTGGGAAGCGGGGAAGGATCCGGGAATGGGGTTCCCATGAGGGTGAGGGAGGCAGCACAGCGGGGTCACCCCATCCGTGGCCCTCGTCCCCGGCAGGAGCCTCACACTGGATCTTGTAGAGGTTGCTGGTCTCCTTCTTGGACAGGAGGTTGGAATGCGCGTCCTTGCGCGGGTCCACCTTGTGCACGAAGAGGGAGCGGAACCAGCTGCCCTCGGCATCCCTGGAGTACCCCCTGCGGGACAGCGGGGACACCGGGAGCGCCCGGGAGTGACCGGCTGGGCGGCACAGCGGGGTCCAGAGGCCTCACTGCTGCCAGTGCCTCCATTGTCCGGCTCCCGGGGAGCCCCGGGGCTTCACCGCCTTCCGTTCAGTTCATACTGGGAGCCCAGTGCTGGGGTGGGTCTGTCCCCAGTTCCAGTCTGTCCCCAGTTCCAGTCTGTCCCCCTGAATCCAGAGGGATCCCAGAATCCAGAGGGATTTTGGCCCAGCAGAGCAAGGGCACCGGTGCGGGGCTGTGGGACAAGGGGGGCAGCGCCCCACGGGAGCCCCCGCAGCCCCAGGGGGTGACAGTGACAATGACCCCCTCCTGGGGGACACGGGGCAATGGGGACATCCCCCAGACCAGCCCCCCCCAGGATTCCCTTCACCCCAGGGCTGCTCCAGTGCTGGTGACCCTTCCATAGAACAAGGGGACACGGAGCGACGGGAGCAGCCCCCAACCTGTCCCCGGGGGTCACCCACCAGCCCCGGGGCGGCTCCGGTGTCCCGGCAAAGGTCGCGTCCCCCCCAGGACGGTGGCGGGGGGGGAGCGGGGCCCCGCGGCCGCGGGTCCGAGCTGCGGCCGGACCTTTGTCCCCAGTGAGGCAACGACCGCGGGGCCACCCCGGGGGCCGCCCGCGGGGTCCGGGAGGGATCGGGGGCTCAGGGGCGGGGGTGCGGAGGGGAGGCGGGGGCCAGGGCGGGGATCGGGGGTCTCAGGGGCGCGGGGTGCGGATGTCCCGGCCCGGGGGGGATGCGGGGAGCGGGAGCCAT
>VYZT01057558.1:19995-86671 GCA_013400735.1 Pomatostomus ruficeps | reverse complement strand
TGCTTGGTCATTTAACAGCATTTCTGTGCAAGATTTTCCTGATCTGTCTATAGAATAAGACTTCAAATCTAGCCACTGTTCTTTTGAACAAAAAACCATTTTCTAGCTGCCAGGCTGGGTTGTAAAGACTTAGAACCAGGTGATGATGCTGAAGTATTTTCTGCCCTTTCTGAAAAAGCATCTGCACTATTAAAACCAGCACTAGTTTTGAACATGACTTGCACCAAACCTAGCAGTGTTTTATTGGAGTTTTAACTTATTATGAAAAGAAGTTTATGCTTTATACCTTCTGTCTCAATTAATTAGATTTATGCTAATTGTTTGTGTACTGTTTAGAAAGAGTTGCCGTACCTAATGACCTGACTGAAGCTAATGAGATTCTTCCTAAAGTGATAAAGTCTGGTATGCTGACTGATGACACTCTCATGATGCTAAAGAATGCCATCTCACAGGTAAAGGAGTGACAGCTTTTAGATATGGAGGCTTGAGTGTTTCCAGGAGTGATTTGCCTATTTGGTGTTCTGCTGAGCACATGGACTATGCATAAGAAATATTAATATTTAATAAGTGACCTTCATATGCCAAAATGAAGGTTTTTTGTTAATCTTATTTGATATTTTTCCCCATTTTTTCTCTCTCTATGAGAATCACTTAAGACTGTGACACCAGACACCTTTATTTCTGTGCCCATAGAATTTCATGAAGGTGTGCTGGAGCTATTCCCCTGCAGAACTTGAGGCAGAGAGAATGACACGAAGGAGGTGAAATGGAAGGAGACACACTTAAATTAAATTTTAGAACAATATCTAATGGTTTAGTGAATTGCTAATAAGCTGACTTTTTTAAAAAAATATGAACCATCTAATCCGTGGCACCTGTTTGAACATCAGGAGCTTTCACCATCTCTCTCCTACGCTCAGCAGCAGACTGGGAAAACTTCCTTGGATTCAGACAGCGAAAGCACAGATTCTGAAGAAATGAATTTATCTGAGACTGGACCTGAAGGAAAGGATGAAGAGTCTGTGGAAGGCTCTAAGACTCTAATGAGGGATGAAGCTCAGCTGACTCTACCAGGTGAAGTGAATGTTCTGCCTCTGCCAGCACTGTGGTGATCGGAGCACGTGGCAGTAGAACGAGGTTCACCTGAGAGTGGCTGTATGTGGAATAACAAATACAGTTCCTGGGGCAGCTGCTGTCATGCCACAAAGGGGAGCATAGTGGCCTCCAACAGGCAGATTTGTAATCTTCAGTAAAGCCCTGTTGCTAATTTTTAATAGAGATTGGGTTAAGACTTGAAAGCTGAGAGTTTTTCCCATATTCTAGGAATATGTATTTGTTTGCGCTGTGTTAGCTGTCAAAAAGCTGAGTCTATTTTCCCTATTTTCAGACAGGCAGAGCAGGGGCTGTGCTACCTGTCCTCGGGTAGCCAGCAAGAGGGAAAGCAAAAGCCATTCCAGGGGTGCCACGTTTCCAGTGCTGTAGGATAAACAGTTCATTCCACGTGCGTTTTCTTCCAACAGGACACCTTAAACTGGAGATGCCAGCTGTAAATCTGCATGGAGAGGTGGCTGTTCTGGCCACAGTTCCAGAAGTGGTGCAGTCTCTGAAAACCTGCGCAGTGGCCTGGCAGAAATTAATATCCAGAGTTGTGGAGGAACAACTGGAAAAGGTTCCACAGGTAACGTTGCCATAACACCAAGATGTTTTTATTCCTGGAGGCTTTGCTTCATTTCCCCACAAGAACTGTGTTAATTTTTAATTCCTCTTCTTGTTTGATTGTTGGAAAAACATTTACTAATTCTTGAAAAGTAGAACAAAAGTAGTGAGGTATCTGTGGCTCTGGGAAGTAGAATATAAATGAAATATGAAGTAACTCACTGCAGGTCCTACCCACACAGGATAACTGAGGAGAACTAAGGGACTTTTGTTATCTGCAGTCTTCTAAAGAGCCACGAAATACTAAAAGCTGCAATGAGTAATTTTTTTTTTAAAATAGACAACTGTATTTTTGCTTTTTTTGGAAAAAAGTGATCTCAAACAAAAGAAAAAATTCTTATTTCCAGGTTTTGATTTTTCAAACACATGTATTACTAATACTATTAAACATGCTGAGGGATTTTATGTCTATAAAGTTACCTGCTCAAAATCCATAAGCTCGGGGATATATTCCCCATGAGCAGCTCCCTTCAGTGTGTGTAAAACTCTTTATTTCAAGGATTCTTATTTTTGCACGGTTGAATCATACCAAGTTTCTCTCAGCATAGAGTGTATTGAAAAGAAGGAACAAATATGATCCTGGTTATAAATTTTCGCTCTTGCATAATGATAATTTAGATTTTCTTATTGGATTCCACATTACTTGCAGGGCAATGGTCCACTTGCAGAGATTGACCTCTGGCGTGAAAAAAATGCCACTTTAAGTGCTCTTACTGTACAGACAAAATCTCCAGAGGTGCAAAAAGCCTTGGAAATATTACAGGAAGCTGAATCTGAGTGTACTGGAGATTTACAGAGAGTCTTAAGCGACCTCAAAAAGCATCACATGGAAGCTCAAGATAACGTGAAGTTTCTTTCCACTCTCGAGCGCCATTTGAAGGTACCTGTCCTCGAGAAAACCTGGGGAGGTTTGAACTGTGCTCACCTGAGTTTGGTTTCTCTGTTGATGTAACCACCTCTTGTTTATTTTTTTCACTTTTTATCAGCAATAAAGATATACCCTGGATTAACAAATTACGTTTAATTTTAAAGCAGAGTCGCTTATTTCGTTTGAGTTTCAGTGGTTCTAATGTTGGAAAGCCCAGAGCTGTGAGCGCTTGGTTTGTGATCCAGGCTTGGGAGAATTTGATGCGGAAAACAAAGATTTCTCTACTCCGTTTTTTTAGGTCGTTTCTAACACAAATTACAGCTGATGTCTCAAAGTTTAAATTGTATTGAAGATCATCCAAACAACCAAAACCTAAAATCAGATCCTAAAATGATTTAGAGCAAAAGGTGCAGATTTGCTCATCTTTAACCACGTGTGTTATTTAGGCACCAGGGTCTCTCCTTGATCAGGTGATTTATTTAATAATATCACGGACTTTCTTGACTTGAGGCAGAATACAGAATAAATATCAGTTTATTGAATATGAATTCATATGTTTTGATTGCATCTTATACACAAATTCACTTCACAGAATTTATCCACTGGCTCTGGGGCTGATGTGATCTCCAACACCATCCCGTCGCTGCTGAATGCCCTGAGGATGGTGTGGATCATGTCACGGCACTACAGCAGGGACGAGCGCATGGAGCCCCTCCTGGAGCGGATTTCATGGGAGATTTCCACCAGGGCGCGCAGAGTTGTGGATCTGCAAACTCTGTTTAAGTGAGTGCTGAGTTCCTGTTTAGCTGGACTGTGTTTATTTAAAGCTTTGCTTGTCTTACACAAAGTGCAGTAGATAATAATTCCTCCAAAGAGGTGTCAGCATTTTTTAACCATCTGAAGTTGTCAATTAAAAGTCAATTCAATTTGTAATTTTCATAAATCAGCCCTGAAGAAATGGGTGCTTGTCCTCTTTTGTGTTGAAAGGACATAAAACAATAAAACAAATAAAAAAATAGCGGTAAAAAAGTGGCATAAATAGAATCAAAATAACTCCTGAAATAATATCTCCTTTCAAAATCACATTGAAAATAAGTTACAAGTTTTGCCTAGATCTTGTATAAATAGAAGCTGCTAAACCAGGGTATATTATTCCAGTTGAGATATGATTTTCTAATCGATAAAATTTCTATCTATAATATCTTAACTGTGTTGATTTGATTAATAGACAAGACATAGCTGTTGCAAAAATGAAAATAACAGAAGCCAAAACCACTCTTGAGCAATGGAAGAAATGTTATTTTACTACTTGTGTCCAAGTGGAAGAGTCGGGAAGCGAGCGGTACTGGAAATTTGACGTGAAACGCATATTTGAGAAGACGGATTATATGGCTTCAATCTGTCAAGATCTGCATGATATCTTTCAGGTAGCAATACAGAGAATAAATAAAGAGATTGTGCAATCACTGTCTTCTTCTGCAGAGGAGATTCTGTTGTGTTGTAGATGTTGACTTGTTCACAGCTTTTAGTTTTGTGTTTAAGACCTGGGCGGTGCCTTTGGTTCCAACAAACCTGCCTTTAACGCTGGAGGTGGAATAAATCACCTGCAGGTACTGGTTGGGAAAGGTGCCTCTTGCAGGAGCTGATTCACACTTTTTTGTTTTTCATGGGTTGCCAACTTAATGAGATGAGTTCGATAAAATACCATGTAAGTATAAAATTCAGCCGTCTCTGAATCGATGTATTAATTGCAGAAATGAATGGAGAGATGCTGTGCTTAGGCTAATTTAAGTCAGGGTAATTAGCAATATGGGCCACCAATAAACGGTGTGAAAAGTGGAGTAAAAAGGACCAATAACTGAGTATTATCTGTTATAACAGCTGAAGTGCTGGGCCTGTAGATTCTTGCAGTGTTTTTTTCAATGTCTTGTATTAAAATATTTGACATTTAAATCACAGCACAAACTGATCATTCTCTGAGTGGCTGATATTTTTAAAAGCAAAAGTTTAACAACAATTATGTGTTAAGCGGCAGAAAAAATATTAAAAAGAAAGTCTTATGGTATGTTCTTCTGAATGAATAGGTCACTGAAGAGCTTTACAATATGTTTATTCCTGAACTGATTACTGTGACAGAAAATCCGAAGGGTGTTGAGGAGCTACGGAGAGAAGTAAATGTAGTAATTGGTCCTATGGAAGACCTGACATTCGACCCTTTCAGCATGGAAGGTGCACATGACTGGGCATTAGTCATGGAAGAGTTTAGAGAAGACGTTTCAGTAAGTACCACACACTGTGATTCCCAAAAACCAGTAAAAATAACCTTGTCTGCTGTTACTAAAAAGTATTTTCATTTTGCTGCTCTTTCTTGGTTTTGAAGGATGAATTTCGAAGTGACAGGGTTTCTTTGCTTTCTTCCTTTGTTTAGGATATTGAAGAGAAGATGAAAATTTTTATTGATGAATCTTTTAAGACCCTTCGATCAGCAGAAGCAGCTTTTGACATGCTGTTAAAGTACAAACACATCCAGACTCGTGAAACTCTTAATAAACAGCTCATGATGAAGTTCAGGGATGTTTTGGACCAATATTGTAAAGAGGTATTCAACTTAGGGATTTCTTCTCTAGTGTATGAAGTTCTTTACCTAATGAAAATCATAAATCTGTATATGTCTAAGCACATGTGCGGTGTCATTTTCTATCTAAAAGACTGAAAACTTTTATAAATACGCGTGATAATTGCTCTCTTTTTTTTGGAGCCAGTTGGAGAAATAGGTTAATTTGCTGTGATTGTTATGCACATCTGTGCATGGGAGACACTGTGGGAGCTGGAAGGTGCTCTCAATGCAGCAAGGCTCTTCCTGCACCTTGTAAACAGCAGCTCGATGAGAAAATGGATCTTTTATACCCAAAAGTTTTCTTGTCACGGACAAGTTCATGGTGTGATCAAAAGGTGTCAGAGAACTTTGGAAGGCTAGAATGTAGAAGCCTGTTGTATGTTGGAAAGCTTTTCATATCAACCTTTTTCTTCATGTTTCAGAGAACATTGAACTTAACAGTAAAACGTAATCTTACAGAAAATGCTGCCGTAATGGCAGCTCCACAAGAGAGAGAAACGAGGACAAAAGAATTATTTTTATCCTGCTGCTGGAATTAGCTTCAGCGCTTGTGCTGTGTCTCAGACAGTGATCATGGACAAGCAGTGGGAAAATGATTCTCTGCAATATTTTATTCTCTTCTAGGTTGAAATGGTGAAACAAATCTTCGTTCAGAACCTCAAGGATCCACCTGTGTACAAGAACCATCCTCGAGTGGCTGGAGCAATAGCCTGGTCCCGATCCCTTTTCTACCGGATCAAACACACCATCGTTCGATTCCAGGAGGCAGAGGAGCTGCTTGCTACTGAACGTGGGAAGGAAGTACGCTGGGTCTTTTGGTGCTTGATGGAGGAAGAAATGCTGTTGTTGTGCACTTCTAAAGATGTGAAAGTGCTCTAATGAGAGGGGAAGTGCCAGGTCTTTGCACACAGTGAGCCATGTCAGATGTGAAAACTGGATTGGAACTTTCCCACTGTTTCCCAGGGAGACACTGATGGAATCAATTACAAAATTCATGAGCCCAAATTCTCCAATGCCTGCGTTAATTATGAGGCATTACTTGTCCATTTATCGAAAAAGAAACAGAAACCATATTGAGACACCATATTAGGACAGGGTAGTTGAACATTTCTCATGGTCTTTAAAATGAGTTACACAGAGTTTTCCTTTCTAGGTGAAACAAATGTATCTCCAAGTGGCCAAGAAAATGAAAGAGTATGAAGATCAAAAATACCATCAGTGGAGGGAGAGGACAGAACAGATGCTTCCATTGTTACTGAAAGATACCCTGCTGACTCTTGTCACTGATGGGGCTGCAACAAATGTTAATCCAGAGACTTCTGAGCAGGTGAGATGTAGGATTGTGTACCAGGCTTCTCCGAGGGGAAGAACTGAAACCTTCCCAGTGGTCAGCGAGGATTTTCTGAGACTAATATTTTAAACACAGATTTAGAAAAAGTTCAGAGCTCAGAATTGTTTGTGTTCCTGTATAAGACATAGTTCCTGAATCACCTGGCAAATGATTGAATGTTGTTTCTCTGTGTGTTCTTCTGTGCTGTAATCCTGTTAATTTTTAGGTTTTGGTACGACATTTTTGGGACGTTGATGCAATACTTGGCACTGAAGTTAGGTAGAGGCAGATTCCCAGTGGAGATCTTGCAGAATCCTGCTCCTGCTAAACTTTTGTCTGACTGAATTTCCACTGGGATTTCTGTTGTGACTGGTTGCAGCAGTGTGTAAACAGAGGGGATTAGGTTTGTTTCTTGTAATCAACAACTGAAAAGGTAGTTCTGTGTAATTTCTGATCCTGGAATGCTGAGGCTGCTATCAAATGTTAAAGGCATTTCCACAAGCTCTGAATGTCAGTCATTCTGACTTTTACCTGCTGCCTTATCAAATATCTCCAAAAGCTCATCTTTACCTTGTAATGTAACAGTTTGGTGCTCCACACAGTAAACAGTTCAAAGAAAGATAAGAAATGCTAAATAGATCATGGCANTCCTCGCTCCTCTCTCTCTCCTCTCTCCTCTCTCCTCTCTCTCCTCTTTCTTGTGTTGTAGAGCTCTGCAAGAGAGGAGCCTGCCACCACCAAGAAAAGTGTCTGCTTCGCTCTGAACTTTTCTCCCGAAATCCGAGAGATTATCATTGAAACAAAGTACATGGAACAGCTGGGGCTTCCAGTCCCAGAAATAGCAAGATATGTGGCTTTACAGGAAGACAAATACCTTAGGTAAGGCTGTAACTGAATATCTGCTCACACACAGCCTTCTGGCAGCATTTCAAGTGATTTCACTCCAAACCAGAACGGGCCCTGAGTCATCAAATTTTGGAAATGTGAGATCCCTTCGTGACTGTTTTTTTGAAGGGTACAATTACTAATGGCCATCTTGCACTGATAAGCTTTTCTCTGGCACTCTCTGCATCCTTAGTGCTGTAGGACTGTTATACAAATTAACACCTTGTCCAAATCTGAGAGAAAACAAGGAAAATAATTTGCAGTGAACTGTTACTGCCATTGAGATTTCAGCTCATTTAAGCTCACTATTGATTTCTTCCTGTACAGCCTTGAACAAGTCAGTTGTGTCCAAATTATCACAGATATTTAGCACACAGATGTGCCTGACTGGATTTTAAAGTTCTCCTGTTCAGTTATGTTCTTCAAGCTGGGGCTGTCTCCATAACTTCCTGAGCTGGAGCAGGAGAGGTTTCTCCAACTGCTGTTGGAGCCATACAAAACTATTCTTTTGTTTTCACTGGGAAACAAATTACATTTGTAATTAATACATATTCACTGGTTAGCTCTGCAAATTTTGCTTTATATGGAAGTCTGAATAGAATGATGTGTGAGTTCTCTGCTCCTTGGTGGAGTTCGGAGCTGTTTTTCAAGAAAATCATCATTTTTGTGTTTTGTTGTTTTGTGTTTCTTACGTTCCTTAGGTACACAAGTAAACTGACAGCCATGCTGGATCGCTATCACAAATTAATGGAGATGGTGAACGAAGCAGAAACCAAACTTCTTGATGACTATATCCAAGAACTCTGGAGAATATTGAAAGCAGGACACAAAAGACTCACGTGGAAGTCCGTAGGTAATGGAAATACTATTTTAAAATGGCCTTAGATGTTTATTTTTGTTTTAAAAAATCTCCTCAGTTCTGCAGTCTATTTTTATGATTGCGGAACATGTGATACACCCTATTACCACAGGGGCAGAGTAGCGGGTTAGACAAACTGATCCAGAAGGGAATTTCTTGTGTTTTTATGTGGTAACACAGATTCTTTCCCATGGGAATTTTTCTCTTCTTCTTCCCGTGTTTTATAAATAAAGATAAAGTTTAGATGTTATTGAAACGGTCTCTGGAACAGATGGGCAGTTCTAACCTGGCCAATCGGCCTAGGGGGAAGTTTTGGATTGACCCAATCTGGACGACCTTTGGAAAGTCTATATACGTGTTATAATTAAATAATAAATTCAGATCTATGCCACTTGACCGTCTCGATTTCTTCACTTGGCTAGCAGTTCAACAGCGACATTTTTATTCTATTTAAAACACTGGAGATGGTAAGAAACCCTTAACTAAGAGTTGTAAGGGAGCTAGATGAAGGATTAGCTGAGAAAACATCTAATCTGTGATTCTGCAGAACCTTGGTTCATTCTTAGAGATAAAACACGTCTGCTTGTGGCAATTTTGATGCATTGGTGAAACAGTTGTTAAAAGAGAAAAAACCAAATGGTTGTGATTTATTTCAAGGTATTGGTGAATTCATTGTCCAGTGTACGCAAACCATTGGGAAGTTTGAGTTACTTGTCCATCACATTCATCATATTTCTGAAGACATAAGCAGCAAACTTCGCTCCATAGAATCAACAAATCTCTTCAAGTTTCCACGTTCAAAACACGGTGACAAACTTCCTGGTGAGTCTATATATTTTCATTCCCCAGCTCTGTGGTGTTTTATTTTTCTCTATCTGCCACTTTGTGGTTTCAGTTGCTAAGATGAACCCTTTTAATTGTCACCCAAACTGGCTTTAGGAGTAATTCAGGGTGTAACAGAGGAGGGAACTGGCAGTGAGCTGGTTGTCTGCCAGATTTGTCATTTCAGTGCATGATGGACCAAATTTCTTTCAACACTTTGTAGCTGTAAAAAGGTTGCTATTAAATAATTGAACCCACATAAAATCCATATTTCAGAGGGCTGAAATATTAATAAATTAAGCATTAATAAGTGAAGATATTTTTTATCGTTATATAAGATCAATTTCATGTTCACAAATAAAACCCAGGTAATTATTCCAGTATCAAACTGTTACATCTTTTGCAGTTAATAATGCTATTTTTTGTGTCTGTTGCAGGAGCAAAAGAGTTTTTTGACTATGTTAAGTGTGAACAAGCAAAAGATGTGGAACACATGGTTAGGAAGTATTCCGCAATTCCACAATTGCTAATAGAAGTGGAAGGACGAGTTGCCAAAACAAACAGTGGCAAATCTCCAAAATTAGCTTCCTATTATGCACACTGGGAAAATAGGATTTATCAGGTGTTGACACAGTTAATTGTGAAGTAAGTCAATTACTTGCTTTAATGGGTTTCCAGTCATCCTCAGGTTCTGCTGGATCTGTTGATGAGTGTTTACTGACATTCTGTTTGAGCCCATCAGTGACTTACAGTTTGTGGCACATTTGTGTTTCAACTGATTTTTTTCCCGTGAATAATGGATATTGGCACGTTTTTGGCAGAAGAGAGAAATAAGACATGTTTTCTGCAACGTGTGTAGTTGCACTTTCCTGGTTTATCTCTAAAATCGAGGTTTTGTTTTCCTAAAGAACATAATTTTGGGTACTTGGTGTCTGGGTGCCAGGTGCCTCCCTGTACTGCAGGGGACACGAGTCCCAGAACAAAGGTTTTACGTGTTCTGCAGTGGCCGAGGCCAGTCCTGGAGCAAGATTTATGAAGGCTTCTATTACAAGCCAGGTATTTTATTGCAACACAGCTCTGCAGCTCTGCTGTAATACCTGTCCACGCTTCCCATCCATCTCTTCTTCCCATGGTCCGTGGTTTGTAACCTGATCCGCGCTCAGCTGACTCTGCTGTGCTGGTCTGGGCTCTTGCAGAGGAGTTCACCACAGTCCCAGGATCCTTTTGCACAGAAATATCTCCATTCGTTCCTTTCACCAGCTTCTCTTAGCAAGTCAGGCTCTTGCATTAAATCAATTTAGTGGGACAGTTTTGCTCCCAGACACATGGGTGTTTCCAGCTGGGGTCGGTGATAACTCAGGTTACAGATCTAAGCACACCCCTGAAAACTGCAGCCTCTCTTGGGCATTTCCCCGCGGCAGCACCTGATTATTTCTATCTTTGACACTATTTTTTTTTCCTTTCTCAGGAACTTACAGGCTTTTAATGCAGCTGTTCTTGCAAATGTGCCACTGTTCCAAATAGAAGCTGTTTTATCTGTTCCTGAGATAACCCTGCAACCTAATGCCAGCGAGATTGAAAAAATGACTGTGCAATCTGTCCAAGACTGTGTAGAGGTCACTAAGGTGATTTTTGATAAAGATTTTTTTGTTGTTGTTGCCAGAGTTTGCTTGTGATTATAATGAACTAATCTTGTTTTGTGTTTGGGTAAGCATAAATGTCAAAGGGGAGATTCATATTGCTTTATCTTGAAATCAAAATATCCAGTATGTTGTTCTAATTTTACAGACTGATGATCAAGGGGGAAAAAAAATCCATGCAATTTTTACTCAGGTTGAATTGTTGATTACTTTTTAGCAGTTTTGCCAATGTAAGGACATGATTTGGTTCTGTAAATCAGCATACCTCAGAAGGAAGTCCTTTTCAGGTTGCCCTGCAGGTGTTGCTTTCTGATGTGTGAATAAGCGGGTGGAACAGGGAACATGAGTGGCGTCCTCTACATTACATTTCTTCTTAAAAGCAGCAGTAAAACAGTTCAGAAAATGCTGGAGAAGGGCATCGAGGACACATCTAGGACAGCAAATACCTAGATGAAGTATCTACCTTATTGGCAATGATTTAGCAATATTTTCCTGCATAAATAGTTTCACATTGAACTGCTTTCCTGAGAAGAAACCAAATAATGTGGCAGTGTTCCTGCCCTGTGCTGATGGACAAAGGAGTCCAGATGTCACCTGAAATGAGTAAATTTAGTTAAAGTGTGCTTTTTGTGCTCAGATTTGCTATTCTGCTCCACTGCTGCATCCAGACTGTTTGAGCCAACACCTTCTCTGTGTTGTGCTGTGTTGTTGCTCGGCAGAGATTTTAGAAGCAGGTTGAGTAATGCATGGCAAAGGTTTGTTAGGCTCAAATTAACTCTTCTCAGATTGGTGACAAAGTGTGATCTCTTTTTTGCTGTGAGAAAAACAATTGATTTGAGAAATCATTCACTCCACTTCCTACACTGTGTCCTCAATAATGGTGAATTCCTTCACTGAGAGGGTTGGAACAGGCTGCCCAGGGGAGTGCTGGAGTCACCATTCCTGGAAGATGTGTAGGTGTGGCATTTGGGGACATGTATGATTTATGACTTGACAGTCCTGGGCTGCTTGGACTCGATGATCTTAGAGGGCTTTTCAACCTAAATGATTCTATGAATGATTAAACTGAAATAACTCAGCAAGGTAACTCTTCTTTTCCACCCTGTCTTTAAAACGCCAGCATTTCCTGCGATGGATGCATGGTACTTGTATTGAGTGCCCTCCCCAGCACGTCAAGGCGGATGAAGTTGCCACTTTTAGTTTTTACAGTGACGTCTCCCAGAGCCCTCTGATAATCGAGCAGGCTGTTCTCATCGCTCAGAACGTCCACAAACTCCTGGCTTCCCTCAGCAAGTGTTTGAACCAGTGGGAGAGGTATGAGCCGCTGTGGAAATCAGACAAAGGCGCAGTCCTGGACCGTTTAGCTGCAGAAAAGCCTGCTTGTGTTGTCTTTGATGAGCACCTGCAGTTCTATATGAAGGTAGCTCAGGAAGTGACTCAACAGCCCTTGGTTAGAGATGAACGATTTATCCGGCTTCAGCTGGCTCCTGTAGCCTCTGCAGTGCAGGAGAATGCCAAAAGCTGGGTGATGTCCCTTGGGAAGTTGCTTAATGAGTTAGCAAGAGAGGAGCTCTTCAGCCTTCAAGATGAGATTCAGGTAGGTGTTTTCTGTTTGTTCTCGTGTTATCTTCGTCACAGAGACTAAAAATGAACCTGGCGTGTTATTTGCTTGTGTTTTGTGTTTGACTCATTATTGTAATTCTGACAATTGCTTTGTCTGTGTTGATTCTGGAAATGATCTTTACTTTTTGCAGAGATTATCAGAGAATGTGAACAGACCTCCCGAAACCCTGGACGATCTCAGAGTCGTCCTTAGTGCATTTGGGGTGGTCAAGAGCGTATCCCTCGAGGTGGAGCTGCGATATTTGGACATCGGGGAGAGATACAGAACTCTTGCCATGTACAATATCCCAGTAAGTGCACGTCTCCTCAGACCTTTCAAATCTGGGCTAGGGGCACAAATGCCTCACGTGTGAATGAAGAAATGCTTTCCTTTTAAAATGTGTAACAGAATTTCAGTATTGTTGAGGTTTGAAGGAATATCTGGACACTGTGTAGTCCAGACTCCCTTCTCAAATCCACTTTAAAATGGACATGTGGCATGTTTTTAAATCTGATTGAGGTCCCTTCAGTATTGTCTTTGTGTTTTGCAAGTTTATAATGTGAGCACATATTCCTCACTTTCTTTTGTGAGCGTGTGTCTACTCACATCTTGTGAGAGGTGCTCTTTGCTTCGTTTCAGGTGGCTGAAGAAGAGCGAGAGATGTCTGACAGTCTTAGGGGAGCGTGGGAGACTCTCCTCATGGAAGCAGCAGAAGTCAGTCGCAACCTAGATTGTAAAGGAGGTGTGAAAGAAACGTTCACAAAGGTAATATTTGTAATTAATATTGAAAACAATTAGAAACGGAAATGAAAACTACTTAAGCGCTCTTCTCTTTAGGTGACACAGCAACAAATTGCGGACTACAGCAAAGAGACAGAAGATTTCTTCCAGAAACTCATGACTGAGGGGCCTGGTGTTGTTGGGGATGATCTTGATAAAGGTAAATGGATTGAAGATGTTTTGAAAATAATAGTCTTTGGACAATGCAAATTTTATGTAAAACAAGAAAATTGGGCTTTCCTTATTAACACACCAACCCATCGGGAATGTGAACGTTTTTAATACTAGAAGATTTACAGACTATATGCAAATCCTGTCTTTTTTATTTCCCATGAAGCCCGTGATGATTTACCTGGAAAAATTCCTCTCCTTTCCCAGGACTAGAACTCATGGCTATGTTCGAAAAAGAATTAGAGAAACTGGAAAACAGGCAGAAGGAACTGGGCAGTGCCGAGAAACTTTTAGACTTGCCAGCAACAACGTACCCGAACTTAATAAAAGCCCAGAAAGATGCGAAAGACCTGAAGCAGGTCTATGACATTTATGCACAACAAAAAGTGAGTATCCCAGTGAGTCTGCGGGGACGCACCCTGCACAGGCACACAGGAAAGGTGGGCGACAGAAGAAGAGGCTGCCTTGCCCCCTGGTTGCTGTCAACTCTGAAGCCTTCGCATGAAATAAGCCCTGGAATTGGCTGCCACTGTGGAATTATTTTAATAATTTTAGTACAGCACTATCAGTGTCTCCATGGTGAACCAAACACATCCTCTCATCAGATAGGCACAGACTTCTCCCAGCCTCTAATAATTGTTGGATGGCATTTTACTGCACATGGATCCTGCGCCGTTCAGTGAAGCTGCTTTTGGATATCGGATGTGTGCGGGTGACAATGGGTATCTCAGGCTTTAACTATTTTTATGGAGTTTTATTTTTCCAAAATTTAAATGCCCTGTAAAGTATGGTCCTGTTCTCCATATTCCTTTTTACTATTATACAACTGATTGTGTTTGGCTATGAATCTGTCTTGGACATGAACTTATCTCTCTCTGTGTTTGTAAAATATTAATACAATTACATTTTGAGGGTCAAAACTAAAAGAAATATGATTTTTTTTCCTTCTTAACATCCTGATTTCCAGGCAGCTAAAGAAGAATGGTCTCAGACGCTCTGGATAAACCTCAATGTCCAGGTTCTTCAGGATGGAATCGAAGGATTCCTGAAAGCCCTTCGGAAGCTGCCCAGACAAGTGCGCAGTATGCCAATAGCTGTCCAGCTGGAAAAAAAAATGAAGGCATTTCGAGACTCTGTGCCTTTGTTGCTTGATTTGAAAAATGAAGCTTTAAGAGAAAGGTTGGTTTTGATTTACATCCGCTATATATAGAAGCATTTGATGTGTTTTGTTAGAACTTTCAGTTTCTGTTACTGGGGTTGTGCCATTTCCTGGAGCTTGGAACTTTATTCCTGCCTAATGAATTTGTGTAATAGCATGAAAGGTGACTGGGATACTTTATGTATTCAAACTAGTAGTTCTTGTTTAAACAGCAGAGTGCTGAACATGAGTTCATTATTATATGTTACAGCTGGTTTTGTTTTTTACTGTATCATGGTTTAAAACAGGCACTGGCAAGACCTTATGGAGAAAACAGGAACAAGGTTTGAAATGAAAACAGAAACTTTCACTTTGGAAAACATGTTTGCTATGGAACTTCACAGACACACCGAAGTTATCAGTGAAATCGTTGGAACTGCTGTTAAAGAGCTGAGCATTGAGAAGGTAATGTATGGAATGATAGAGTCATAATAAAACTAAAAAGACAAGGACGACAACAATCAGAGTTTTATTTGAGAGTTTAAATCGGCGTGGCTGCAAGTTTGGCCGTCTTCAGGGAGCTGCCATGATGCAACTGCTGGGATCTGTAGCTCTGTTAATGAGCTCCTGCTGGCACAGAATCCGTGCAGAATTGGCTTTGGCAGCAGGATATTGGATTTCTGTGATTACAGTAAGACAGTTTGTCCTCTGAAAATGGATCTGAAGAAGAATCCACTCTCTTGCTCTCATGCTTTGAAATAGACCCTTTCTTTATACACCAGAGTTAGAAAATCTGTGCAAAAATTTTGCTGGATTAGTTCTTTCATTATTTGCTAAGATTATAGTTTTTGAAGGCTAAATATGCATCTTTTTATGTTCACATGCAGGGAATGAAGGAAATAATAGAAACGTGGGAAAATATGAAATTCCCTATACAAGTGTACACGAAAGGCACCGAGACACGAGGCTTCATTCTGGGATCTGTGGAGGAAATTTTAGAGATTCTTGATGACAACAATGTCAACCTTCAGAGTGTTTTGGGCAGTCGATTTGTGGGTCCTTTCCTTGCATCCGCTCAAAAATGGGAAAGAACTCTGTCGTTGATTAGTGAAGTAACTGAGGTAGGAGGAAAGTGCCAGACTAAATAATAATTGTTTATTATTTATAATCCAGATTTTCCATTGTTCTTCTGTTTCCTCTGACGGTAACATTTGATTCCTAGATCTGGATAGCAGTTCAGAGAAAATGGATGTACCTGGAGAGCATCTTTGTTGGTGGAGATATCAGATCACAGCTTCCGGAGGAAGTCAAAATATTTGACCGTGTAGACAAGCTGTTTAAAGAGGCAAGTGGCTGACTCGTGATCAGCCTGATTATTTAGTGCATTTTGCTTCCAGTTCCATGGTTACTTAGAGTCCTCTGTGGCATGTGTAGTACTGAGAATGATGTGCTATAATCCATTGAATACGAGATTGGGGAACCCAGGAATTTTGTGTTTTATTTCACATCTGTCATAACCAGAAGACTTCTGACTTAGCTAAGATATGCAGAGGTGAGATCCTTGGCTGGCAGCATGGGGTAGGCAGAATCTCCTTTTCCTTTCGTTTTTTACATCTTTTTGCCTTTACGCTGATAATCAGCAGCTTGGATGTGTTCCTATTGATTGAGGACCTTTGTACAGGCTAAAAAACATTCCTGGTTCATGCCACTGTTCCCATCCTGAACACACACTCCTGCTATGAACAGGGCTTACTTTTCTGTTTCCCATCTGCAAAATTGCGAGAGTCCTGTGAGTTTGAAGTCTGATGTTTGATCACTCCTTGAAGGACCCTTGTGTCCAGGAGCAAAGTCGGTGTGCTTAAGCTGGCTGGGGATGCAGGCTTGCCTGTCTTACTCTGCTTTTACAGCTGTATCTCCATAAACATGCTACCTTCATGTTTTCCTACAGCACTGCAGCACCACAAAACCACTTTAAAACCATTTAAAAACCTTTGGTTCGCTTCTATAAGGACCTGTGCTGCTTGTGCTGTTTGCATGCTTTGTCATTCAATATAATTTAATATGACCTATTGCTGTTCAGCGTTTTCTAAACTTCTTTTTCTCCCTGTACAGATAATGGATGAAACTGTAAAAGACCCGACAATAAAAAATTGCTGTGAAGCCCCAAACCGTCTGGCAGACCTCTGTCATATAAACGACGTGCTGGAGAAATGCCAGAAAAGCTTGAATGATTATTTGGATTCCAAGCGAAATGCTTTCCCGAGGTTTTTCTTTATATCGGATGATGAGTTGCTCAGCATCCTTGGCAGCAGCAGCGCGCTCTGTGTCCAGGAACACATGATAAAGGTACAAAGTCTGGCTTTCCACACTGCCTTGTGCCTTTAAGTGCTTTAAAAAGTTTAACAGACTGTACTGTACGTGCTCACAAGGGTGCATGAATAGTTTTTGTATACAAAGAGCATCCTGGCAGCATCTTGAAGAAGCTTCTGAATAACCAGATGAGATCTGGTGCACAGTCTCTCCTGGTTAGCAGCAGTTAGGGTAGAGGAACATTCAAGATACACCAGAATGATCTGTCATTAAAGAACTTCCCTCATAGATTGTAGCTCTGCCTAGATCTTTATTTTCTAGGAAAATAAAATCGACATGATTTGTGCCTGGTTATTTGTTTGATCTTCTGCAGTTGTGCTGCTGGGCTATGTATCAGCATTTGTATTTGATTATTTAGGAGTCAGATCCGTTTCTCTGGAGGAGAGCTGGGGGCTGGATACACTCACAGCTCGGAGGCTTTGTTTCTCAAACGGGTGAATTTCTTTGTTGGTGCATTTCAGATGTTTGATAATATAGCCTCGCTGAGGTTCCACGATGGTGACAATGACGAGAAGATTGCCACGGCCATGATCTCAGCCGAGGGGGAGGTGATGGAGTTCCGGCAGGTTGTCCCTGCCGTGGGCAGGGTGGAGAACTGGATGACAGCGGTGCTGGAGGAGATGAGACGGACCAACAGACGCCTCACCAAGGAAGCCATTTTTCGATACTGTGAGGACAGGAGCAGGTGAAACAATCAGAGTCAAGGATAACACAAATAACCTGATACGTTGTTATGAGCCTGTAGTGATACATAAAAGTTAAGGCATAATTTTTAAATTCCTACACAATTTATTCTGTATTTCTCTGTGTGGAGGGATATGAATACATTCACGTGCACTATTTTAGCTAACCATGAAGAATGCATAATCTCTTGTATCTATTTTCCTAGATGTTGAGTTTTATTTTTAGTGTTGTGTGTTCAGTATGTTTTTCTCATGATGAATTCCACTTAGCAATTCTATACATGGAACAGGCAGCTTTTCTATCAGAACATTTCCTAGGCTTTTGAAACCCCACAGCATATTTTGATGGAATTCAGTATATCTCTGAAAAGTTTGGCTTGTGTTGTGGCTGTTGCAGGAGCAGGAGAAACTTATTTTTTGTTGTTGTGGGATTTTTGCTTTTCCTGATCAGTTACTTAAAATAAATAATAACTCAGCCTCCCTCACTTTTTCATAGAGTTGATTGGATGTTGCTCTTCCAAGGCATGATGGTGCTCGCTGCTAACCAAGTGTGGTGGACTTGGGAGGTGGAGGATGTCTTTCGGAAAGTGAAGAAGGGAGAAAAGCAAGCAATGAAACTTTATGCTAAAAAAATGCACAAGCAAATCGACGACCTGGTTACCCGCATCACGATGCCCTTGAGCAAAAACGACAGGAAAAAGTACAACACCGTTCTCATCATCGACGTGCACGCCAGAGACATCATCGATATATTCGTCAGGGACAGGTGAGCAGCTCTTGAACAGACACCGACGTGTAAGTTGCTTTGCCTGCCATCCTCTTGGCTCACGCGAGCTGTGTTTCGCAGCATCCTGCAGGCGCAGGAGTTCCAGTGGGAGAGCCAGCTGCGGTTTTACTGGGAGCGCGAGCCGGACGAGCTGACGGTGCGGCAGTGCACCGGCGCCTTCGCCTACGGCTACGAGTACATGGGGCTCAACGGGCGCCTTGTCATCACCCCGCTCACCGACCGCATCTACCTCACGCTCACGCAGGTGCACTGCAAGGACGCTGCGCTAACGAGCCTTTGTTATAGTCACATCTGTTGTCTTGAGTTTTGCAGTTCTTCAATGTTTCTCTTTGCTGTGGTACTTTCTCACGCATGCTGGTGTAAACATGGCCATGGTTTTGCTAACTGTCCTTGTTGTTTTCATTCCATTCTCCTAAGTAGAGCCATGTAATAGATTTTTCCTTTGACCAGTGTGACTGAAGGGTAGTAATTTCTACCTCCAATCCACGGTGATTTCTAAGAACATATAAATAAAGGTCAGAAGGCTCTGCCCTCTCTCTTGGCACTCTTAGCTCTCTCCTTACTCCTCAACCTGGTCGACTGCGTGTGCTTTCTTTGTGTCCAAACAGTGCGACACACATCCTTGTTTTATTGCCTCCTCCTGCTGTCTCCTCGATGCCAGATATTTGAAATCAGTGGTGATATCCTTTAACCGCATTGCCACAAACACAATGTAGAATGCATTCGTAAAGTTTAAGGTTTTTTGTGCCCAAGGGTTCATTTGTGGGTTTGTTACCAACCTAACATAAATCTAATCCAAGCTTTGCTTGGCTTTTTGTTCTGTCTTCAAAGGCTCTGTCCATGTATTTGGGAGGAGCCCCAGCAGGGCCAGCGGGTACGGGGAAGACAGAAACAACCAAGGATCTGGCCAAAGCGCTGGGCTTGCTGTGCGTGGTGACAAACTGTGGAGAAGGCATGGACTTCAAAGTAAGAGTTAAAGATCTGTGTCCTCTGATAAAATGCCAATTTCTGCTCTTTATCAGTGCCCAGGATAAGGACATACTCTGAACTTCTGCATGAGTGTCTCCCTTAGAGATACCATGCTGTTTGATAATTAAATTTAGTAAAAAACATCGATTTTGAATAAATTTCTGAAGGAATTTCAGGCTCTTTCAAGCAGAGGAGCAATGACTAGATGATGCATGTTTAAGCTTATGACAGGCACTCTGCACTTGGCAGGTAATTATTGCAAGACCTTATGATGGATTGATTACTCCTGCATATATAAACATCCAGAGGTTTATCCAGCATTAAGAATTTTAGCGTATTCCACAGTTTTTTGAGGCTGGATGTTTTATATATTCACTGCTGAGAAGTTTTCTTGCTGTTCTTTTTAGGCAATGGGTAAAATTTTCTCAGGTCTCGCCCAGTGTGGAGCATGGGGATGCTTTGACGAATTCAATCGCATCGACGCTTCCGTGCTTTCAGTCATTTCTTCCCAGATTCAGACCATCCGAAACGCTCTGATCAATCGCTGGAAAAGATTTCTGGTAAACTTTAAAAAGAAAGAGTAGTTGTGAAGGCTGGTCTTGGTTTTCAGGCCGAGATTCAGGGTTAGACCCCAGCATTAGATCAAAGGGCTGCTGCTTCTGTAATTCGTGTGTGCTGAACATTTCAAACTCCTGAGTATGTGCTTTTGGTTTGAAAGATGTTAAATCCTTGCTGATTGCCTAATCCTTTGCTAGGTTCTTCCTTTGTGAAGTGAGATAAAAGTGATCTTAATAGGATAATGGCAAGTAAATGGGGTGATAGTCTAGTAGTAATGAGGAACAGGAGTAACTTATCTTGGCACGGATTGTGAGGCTTTATTTGCTGAGGCTTTATTTACTGGTGCTTATTGGAATTCAAAAACCTCAGACAGAAAATTTGAGGCTTGTGAATATCTTAAAGAAGGTACATTCCCCCCACTGTTTGTATCAGGATGACTGTCTAAGGCTGAATATTTTAGCACTTTGTCCTATGTGGATACCTCAGTATTTCTGGTTTTCTCTTTGAGCAAATAGTATTATTGTTTTTAATTCCTAATTCACGTTGTTCTAATGTTTTCTTATGCCTTTAGTTTGAAGGACAGGAGATTGCCCTCGATAGCCGTATTGGCATTTTTATTACAATGAATCCTGGTTATGCTGGCCGGACCGAGCTCCCTGAATCTGTGAAAGCTCTGTTCAGGCCTGTGGTTGTTATTGTACCTGATCTTCAGCAGATCTGTGAAATAATGCTGTTTTCTGAAGGGTTCCTTACAGCAAAGGTAAGAAAATTCTGTTGTTACCCATACCCCTGTACCCACCCCTGTTTGCACGGCCAGTGGCAATGTCCACATTCGCCATCATTTAAATTAAATCTCAAACAGGTCCTGGCCAAAAAGATGACAGTGCTGTACAAGCTGGCAAGGGAACAGCTTTCTAAACAACATCACTACGATTTCGGACTGCGGGCCCTTAAGTCAGTGCTGGTGATGGCTGGAGAACTGAAGAGAGGATCAGCTGACCTCAGTGAGGTAGATTTGCTGCCTGGTTACCCTGGGCATATCATCATCTTCATTAGGAAGGGGATGTGTTTACTCATCTGATGTAGTTTGTCTGCTTTGGAAATAGGAACATTGGTGTTATTTGCCTTATTATTTCACTTTGTTCTTACTGAATTCCATTGTGCTCTCTGCCATCAGAACTCCAGTCAAAGTAGGGAAATAAATGGAAAATGAGGTGTTTTTCTGCTTGTTAAATCCAGGATGCAAATAGCCAGATGAATATCTCTGGATGACCAGCAAAAACTGGTTTTTGAACAGTGAGTGCTCCAGCTCAGGGAAGCTGTGCTGTGGGCCAGTGCAGCCATCTGGCATTTCGTTAACATGGTAGAAAAAGGCAGTGTAGTATTCTTAGTTATTGATGTGCTTAATCCATATGAAATAACCTCTGGTGTTTCCATGTTGCCTTGAGTGCTACATTTCCACTAGGAACTGATGACAAAAAAACATCCTAAAAGCTGTACTGAAATAATCAGGCAATAGTTTTTAAAGTTTTGAAGTATCTCATTTGAGCTGATTAGTTAACTATTTGGTAAAGATTGACTTTGCTGTGTTTTGTCTAGGAAGTTGTACTAATGAGAGCTCTGCGAGATATGAATCTTCCTAAATTTGTGTTTGAGGATGTACCTCTCTTCCTTGGCCTGATCTCTGACCTGTTCCCTGGCCTGGACTGCCCTCGAGTCCGCTACCCTGACTTCAATGATGCTGTAGAACAAGTGCTGGAGGAACGGGGTTATGTTGTTCTACCAGTCCAGGTATAAAAAACGTTAATTGCTTGAGGCTTTGTGGTAACCGTGAGGCTGCAGGTGCATTGTTGCACCCTGGAGTGGCTCCAGGAAAACCCATCTGATCTAGAGCAGCTGTTAATCTTGTCCAGGAAGAGCCATGGCTGTAGCCTGCTGAATCCCTGGTTATTTTTCAGGTGGATAAAGTAGTTCAGATGTATGAGACGATGTTAACTCGCCACACTACGATGGTGGTTGGACCTACTGGAGGCGGCAAGTCAGTTGTTATTAACACCTTGTGCCAGGCCCAGAACAAGTGAGTGTGGAATGCAAACCAGGCTGGACAGTGGCACAGTGTTTATTACTCAGCCCTGTCCAGTCCTGCAGGACCAACAGCTGCCCAGAGCATTTCCTTGGGTTAACGTGAGGTGACAGTGTGACATTTCACTGCTGCTTTTCTTGCTGTATCTTTAGGCTGGGATTGTTGACAAAGCTTTATGTACTGAACCCTAAAGCTATGAGTGTGATTGAGCTGTATGGGATCCTTGACCCTGTCACACGAGACTGGACAGACGGAGTCCTGTCAAACATTTTTCGGGATATCAACAGACCCACTGACAAGAAAGAGCGAAGGTAGGCAGCTAGAAATCACTGGGGTGGTTTTGAAATACTGGAGTTTACATCAATTAAAAAAAAAATTGTTGTGGCACTATTTAAAAAAAACAAATGCTAAATAAATGGGAAATGTCTGGGGGTTTTTCTGCCTCCTGTGAGTTTCTAATCTCAGTGAAACCATGCAGTTATCAAAAATGAATGGTAGATTTCTAAATACCTGCCCTGGCACTGCCACCATTGATGACACTTATGAATTCAGAAATATGTTAGCAAAATCAGGCATCAGTCAGTGCCCCCGGGCTCTCGTGCACAGGTACATTCTCTTCGATGGAGATGTGGACGCTCTCTGGGTTGAAAACATGAATTCTGTCATGGATGACAACAAGTTACTGACCCTGGCTAACGGGGAGCGGATTCGACTTCAGGCCCACTGTGCTTTGTTGTTTGAGGTAAGAAATGTCCCATGGGAAGGGTTAGATGCAGCTACTGTGTCTCATTATCTCGTGTGATTATTTTCTAGGTTGGGGACCTGCAGTACGCATCTCCTGCCACAGTATCCCGCTGCGGAATGGTCTTTGTAGATCCTAAAAACCTGAGATACGAGCCCTACTGGCAGAAGTGGGTCAAAGAAAGAGAAAATGAGGTGGGAATTTATAAACTTGTTCAGAGAGTATTTGTATTTAACACTGAACTGTAGACAGCTGTAAAAAACCTGTGTAGAGGCAGTCTGATTTTCCTGACAAGAGTTAACAGTGAGATTGCCTAGGTCCTTGTTTCTTACATTTCGTTTAAAAACTCAAGTCCAGAGGGAGCTGAGGTAAGATAACTTAGTTGCTACCACCTGATGAATGCTGATCTTCACTTGCTGAACACCCAGCCCATACAACAGCATCACATTTTTTCCTGTGACTCTACCCTGTCTTTGGTAGAAGGGATTCATTCCTTCAAGAACAATCATACCTGATCAGCCAGGTATTGATGGGAAGCTCTGCTGCCAAAATTTGTCTTTCCAGCCTTCTGTGCGCTGAATCATTGTCCTTTTTGTGTTCCTTAGCAAGAGAGAGGGGATTTGAATCGTCTCTTTCAGAAGTACGTGCCCTACCTGATTGATATGATTGTGGAGGGAATTGTGGATGGCAAACAGGAAGGAAAGCTGAAGACCATTATTCCTCAAACAGATTTAAATATGGTAAGAAACAGAGAATAAAGATTGAACACGTTTAACTAAACAGAAAATGGAATGATGGAGAAAGGCAAACCTTCCCAAAGAAAGCACAGGAGGAGAGTCTGTGCTGAAATGTCAGTTTGCTGCTGATGAGCACAGAGACACCAAACCCACCAGCTCCTAACAATGCTCTTCTCCTGAACTCAGTACACACAGCAGCAGGTTCATTTGTAAGAACAAAAGACCAGCAATCAGCTGAAAACATATTAAAGATTTTCATGCATCTAAATGGCAATTTTGTTTACAGAATTTTTATCCTTTTCCCACCAGGTCGTGCAGTTGACTGTGATGCTGGATGTGCTGCTGGTACAGCCTGAAAACCCTGATGTTCTGGAGTGTTTTTTCTTGGAAGCTTTGTACTGCTCCTTAGGCGCTTCTCTTCTTGATGCGGGAAGAATTAAATTTGATGCAAATGTTAAACGTATTTCCTGCATGTCCATTGTTCAGGGGGAGAACATCCTGGCTAAGCCAGGGGAGCTGCCAGGTAGGATCTTGTCATAATTTGATCTGAATCCCGCTCATTGTAATAGAAAAGTGATAGTTTTCATGGAGGCAGGTCATGATTTTCCTTCCAGCTAGCTCTCCTGGCTGCAGAATACGCTGCTTGAGGGGCTGTCAGTGAAAACCACGTGGAGATGCTGATGCTGGGTGACTCTCAGCTGATGGTCTGTCTTCACAGAGCAGGACTCCTCTGTGCCAAACAGAAGAGATAAACAGTGAAAGGAAAAATAAAATGTGAAAGGAAAACCAGTGGGAGGTGCTTAAAAAGTGATGGTATGACCCAGGTGCCGGAGTAGAGGAATTTTGGTTGATGCCTTAGTGGGCTAAATGACTTGTAAGCAGAGCAAAGTGTTGCCAGTTTGGTCTATAACCTTACTCTTCATTTTCATCTCAGTCAGATTGTTTTCTAAGGAAATATTTCCTTATTGTCCTAATTGCAGTTGCTTAATGGTTTGCAGGTCAGCTGCCAACTTTGTATGACTTCCATTTTGATGAATCTCAAAAAAAGTGGGTACCTTGGATGCAACTTGTTCCTGAATATATTCATAACCCTGAAGTGAAATTTCTTGACATTCTGGGTGAGTACAAGATAAAATACAGCGATGATTTGCCTTTAATTCATCATGTGCCACCCCTGAGTGCATGGCACTTAACATGGGACATCCTCTTTCTGAACCACAGGTCACCTCCTCAGGTTCAGTCTCTTGTGACAGCACAAATCAGTTTTTTTAAGGTCCTTGTCATAGCAGTTTAGCAGTAATAAAGCTGATGTTTACAGCATTGTGTAATAAAAAATGAGGAAAGGATGAAAGAATGTTCAAGTTAATAAGACTTATTAAGTGCTGACGATGCCTTTTAAGAGCTGGAATAGCAGAGATTCACGGTGTGCTCTACCAGAAATTCTAGGAAAACATCAGCTCGTGGTTCAAGCATTCAGGAGGTAAAAATCACATTCCTAGGGCTGTTGTTGGTTGTTACTTCAAGCATTGCCTAATGGTGCTTTTCACAGTTAAGGACGAATTTAGGCACGTTAATTTACAGTGATACTCCAGCAAGCACAGGTTAACTTCACTGACACAAGAGATAAACTCCTGATCTCTGAAGTTGCTCCAAATGGCAGGCATTCACACAGAAAAAAATTCATCTCTGTAGAGTTCTGGGAAAACGCTTATGATCCAAATAAATCCTGATTATATCCTTGAAATAGGGATTAAATGGAGCTTAACCAAACCGTGACCCTCCTATATGAAAGATAACTTCTTTTTTAGTGTATATAAGAAAAAATCCTAACGACAAAGACTGAAAAAAGATGATTAAACAATTAAAATTTTCTATCAGCATTGTTAGTGAGTTGATAATTCAGATTGTCTTTGTGCAACTTCATGTTAATACCTCGAGAGTGTGTTCCAGCACTATAATTTAAATACAAATCCCCCAGCTGTGCATTTTCATTTAGCCAGTGCTTGTGCTCCTGCTCTTTTCCAGTGCCCACGGTGGACACCACACGCACTGCCTGGTTACTGGAGCAGATGGTGAAAGTCAAGCGCCCCGTTGTTCTCGTTGGTGAATCGGGCACCTCTAAGACAGCAACGACACAGAACTTCCTGAGCAATCTGAACAAAGACCTTAATGTAGGTGTGAGGTGTTTTTCCTCCTGCATTTTCATCCTTTGCCCCTGTGTTAAATTTGCATTGTGAAGCCCAGGTCTGTGGGTTGCAATATTGACTTGGGTAACGGGACTGCAAGCTCCAGACCCAAAGTGTGTGACTGATTTGCAAATCCTTCAGGCAAAGATGTTTTTGTCCTTTTCTACCTTGTACAGACTCAATTTTATAAAGTAAAAATAAATTATCAAAGTGCTAAGAATGGGGTTACTTCTCTTTGTCATCTGTAATTCAAGTGAATAATGGACCTGAGAAGCATTTCCTGTATGCTTGACAACCAATATAAAGAATATTTTTGAATGCTCTAGTAACCCAAAAAACCAGGTTAGAATCCAGTCTTATCCATGTCCTCCCGTTTGCAGCTGGTGCTGGTAATTAACTTCTCTTCTCGTACAACGTCCATGGACATTCAGAGAAACCTGGAGACAAACGTAGAGAAACGAACCAAAGACACTTTTGGCCCTCCCATGGGAAAACGTCTCCTTGTGTTCATGGATGATATGAATATGCCGAGGGTAAGCGGCCAATAGCTTGGCAAGGTGGTACAGAGACATTTGGGGTGGCACCGACCAGGTCTCTGCATGCACAAATCCCATGAGCATTTAGTTTATCTCAGAGAAGAGGCACTTTCCCCCTAGGAGACATTGGGATGAGTGTTCACCATTGTTGTCCTGAGTTTTGCAGTTTTTCAATGTTTCTCTTTGCTGTAGTACTTTCTCACGCGTGCTGGTGTAAACATGGCCATGTTTTGCTGACTGTCCTTGTTGTTGTCATTCCATTCTCCTAGGCGGAGACATGGGATGGATTTGTCCTTTGACCAGTGTGATTGAGAGGTGGTAATTTCTACCTCCAATCCACGGTGATTTCTAAGAACATATAAATAAAGGTCAGAGGGTTCTGCCCTCTCTCTCTTGGCTCTCTCTTGGCTCTTTCATTGCTCCTCAACCTGGTCGGCTACGTGTGTTTTCTTGTGTCCAAACAGTGCAACACACCATCAGTGCCAGAGCTTTGCAAAGTGTCCCTTAGTCCCTGTGATGTTGTCCCGAGCATGGAGCACGATTTTCCCCATTTAAAGCAGTGACTGGTGAGCTGATGCACTGTGCTTTGAGGTGTCCTGACTCTGGTGTGTCCCACAGGTTGACGAGTATGGCACGCAGCAGCCCATCGCCCTGCTGAAGCTGCTGCTAGAGAAGGGGTTCATGTACGATCGTGGCAAGGAGATGAACATTAAATTTCTTCGAGACCTGGGTTTTGTTGCTGCCATGGGCAAAGCTGGAGGAGGCCGGAATGAAGTTGACCCTCGATTCACCTCGCTCTTCAGTGTTTTTAACATACCCTTTCCTTCCGAGCAATCACTGAATTTGATCTACTCCTCCATCCTGAGAGGCCACACCGCGGTAATCTCACTGGTTTTATAGGATTGCTCAACAGGTTTATGATTTTTAAACAGATCTATATTTCTGTGTTGTTGCAAGACCTGAAATCTTTGTTACCATTTTTTTATCCTCACACAAACCTTTCTTTTCCTCTTCTCTTTCTCAACGGGTTTTACATTGTTTAGATAAATGCTTGTGTAATATGTAAACATTCAAGCCAGCAGATAATTTATAAACCTGGGGCTTTTCATAAGTCGAAACCTGTGAGCAATTTGATTACAGTTCTTGTAAGCAAATACATGAAGATCAGGAAACTCTTTCCTGAAGGAGTGTGAGAAATGCAATATAATGCGATAGACTGCCTTCCTAGCGAGGTACCTGCAGCATTAAATAAGAGCAGTTTAATTTTTCTGCCATGGAAATCCTGTGGGAATTCCAGTCACTGAGTGTGATGCTCTCTTGAGCACTCAGCAAGTTCCAGAGTGAAGATGGAGCCTGCCCTAAATATTAAACTGCAGAATGTTCATCCTGCAGAGAAATTCTGAACCAAACAGGTTTAAAAGCTGGAAAGGAGATTGTTTGATAGCACTGAGTTCTGTCTGGGCAGGCCCATGAAAACACCTCTTCTTTCTCGTGTTTGCAGAACTTTAATGAGTCCATATCGGCCATCTCTGACAAGATTACTCTGTGTACTTTGGAACTTTATAAAATGATTATCACTGACCTACCCCCTACTCCTTCCAAATTCCACTACATTTTTAACCTGCGGGATCTTTCCAGGATCTATAATGGACTTGTTCTTACAGATTCAGAGAGGTAAGAATAGAAAAATTGTCATTAGTGTCCATGCACCTATTTTTTTGGGGTGAATCTGGGTGAAAATGAGGTAATTTGGTACATGAAATCAGTCACATTTGGTCACCTGTCATTAAACCACAGTAGAAACAGAACATCCTAAATTGTGATCTTACTCTCAATACCAAACACTGATGCATTAATGTCTCTTAAATAACATATCAGAGGTAAAAATGCAAGGAAATTAGTTATTTTGAAAAGAACCAAATCATAAAGAGTAAAAAGGTCAGTCCAGAATTTATTATTAACCATATGGCCTCAGGAATCATGTCAGCTCCTTTGGTGCAGCCTGATATTTTGATGTTCATTCAGGTTTCAAACAGTGACCCAGATGGTGAGAGTTTGGAGAAACGAGTGCCTCAGGGTTTTCCATGACAGGCTGATTAATGAAGCAGACAAAGAATTGGTGAGTAATTTCTTTCCATTTTCAGTAGTCACTGACTATTATTATGGCAATTAATTTGCAACAGTGACATTACCAGGAGCTGGACTCGGATCTTGCAGTCTCACTACAGACTTGTCTAAGCAATAAGTTGCTCATTAATTTAAAACACGGCCCATGGAAGGTTTTTCCCTAAAACAACGGGACTGTGGCAGACACAGATCTGCTGAAGCAATGGAAAATGTCACTTGGTTTGCCTGTCCAGGAAAATTGATTGGCAGAAGTACAGGTGACAAAGTGTGAGGGCAGTACAGGAGAAAACTCAGGAAATCACTTCAAGTCAGGATTTTCCTTCAGGAAGGATTAAACCAGAATGTGACTGTACAATCGAGGAGGAAAAAGGAAAAGAGCCAAGTTCTTACACAGTGGATTCGGTTTTGGCTGTTATGCAAATTGGAAAATGCTTCAAATTATACCTTAAAATACAAAAGAGAACAATGCCGATTTTAAACCCTGAGATTTGGGAGAGAAATTGGGGTGAAATCTACTCATGTATAAGCAACTTGCTTTGCTCTGGAAGTTGCTTAGATGAAAAGAAGTAGGTCAAGAAAACTTCATGTTTTTCCAGTTAAAACTTTCTCCTCTGATACACAAAGATACATCTCCAGCTCAGTTTTCACAAGGCAGAATATTAATGCAGACTTTGAAGCTTTGTGAGAAATCTTTTTGGTGAGACATCTATGATTGCTGAAAAGGGAAGTTTATTAATATGCTGTTTACACCAATATATGAGAAGTTGATTTTTTTTAACAGGGCTGTCCTTTTTTGTTTTGATGTTCTACAGCTGATTGGCTTGAACCATTCTTGAACTGCCTATTAAATAATTTTAGGTTATACACAGAACACAGAAAGGGGCTGTAATCTTTGGATATTCTAATGACATAAGTAGCACCTTGAAATAAATCAGTATTTGAGCAAGAATCTGCATTATCACCCTTCTAAGTATGACTGGATTCACAATCAAATGCTTTGTTGTGTTGCCTGACTCATTTCATATCCTTGAAGGTACAAGGCCACATAAAATCCTTGGTTGAAGAGCATTTCACGGACGACTTGGAGCACGTCATGAGGGACCCGGTTCTTTTTGGGGATTTCAGAACAGCCCTGAACGAGGCAGAACCTCGTATTTATGAGGATATCCAAGACTACGACCTGGCAAAAGCCCTTTTTCAGGTAGAGTGCATCCTCTGGGAGCTGTGCTGAGGAAGGGGCAGGAGCCTGCCTCACACTGCAGGAATCTGTTCTCTTCCGTGTGCACACAGAACTTTATGTGCCTCGATGCCCATTTGGGGTTTGCAGTAGTGAAAGCTGAGGAGCAGCTACAGAGTCAGCAGTGTTTTCCAATGGTTTATTTTCCCCGAGGAATGGGAAAGGAATAATGCTGCTGAACGGGCTATTTTATTAATGTTATTAATTGTTTCACTGGTCTCCTGGTAACATTCTGTTCCCCTTTCTCTGTAGGAGATTTTGGATGACTACAACGAGTTTCATATTAAAATGAATCTGGTTCTCTTTGATGATGCTCTGGAGCATTTGATCCGCATCCATCGCATCATCCGCATGGACCGCGGGCACGCCCTGCTCATCGGCGTGGGAGGCTCCGGAAAGCAGTCCCTGACCAGACTGGCTGCCTACACAGCCTGGTGTGAGGTGAGTGACCCCGAGGCTTGGCTGTGAGAAAAGACAAGGAATATTGGGGTTAAACTGGGGATGGGGGTGAGTCAAGACAAGATCAGGCTGGCAGCTCTTCCCTGTGGAGAGAAACCCAGGGTGAGGGGATTGCCAGGAGGTTCAGTGTTGTCCTGAGTTTTGCAGTTTTTCAATGTTTCTCTTTGCTGTGGTACTTTCTCACGCATGCTGCTGTAAACATGGCCATGTTTTGCTAACTGTCCTTGTTGTTTTCATTCCATTCTCCTGGGCGGAGACATGGGATGGATTTGTCCTTTGACCAGTGTGATTGAGAGGTGGTAATTTCTACCTCCAATCCACGGTGATTTCTAAGAACATAATAAAGGTCAGAGGGTTCTGCCCTCTCCTTTTGCTCACTCTTTTTGGGCCCTCCTTTGGCTCTCTCATTTGGCTCTCTCATTTGGCTCTCTCATTTGGCTCTCTCTTTTGGCTCTCCTTTTTGGCTCCTCGGCCTGGTTTGGGTACGTGTGTTTGTGTCCATACAGTGCAGGGACATCAACAGTTCAGGATCATGACTGTGTGGGATCTGGGCATGAAGCTGGCAGTGCCTGAATTTGGGGGAAAGAAAACAAGGATGGGTTTAGCAGTGAACAACTAATGGTCCCTAACTACTGCTGTTGGTACTTACATGTAGTACAGCAGCACTCCAGGGCTGGTTGAGGAGCCTTGTTGTGTTGATAGTGTATTATTTCAGAGAAGAAATGTTCCTCACAGAGGCACTTTACTTAAAAAGGCTTGGAAGGAAAGAACACAAAAGGAGAACAAACACAAAGCAATTTTGAAAATGCAAGCCTGCAGGGTTGTACAAATGTACTTTATAAAAAGAATGTAGTGCATAGTTTTATTGATACTTGATGATTGAGGCCAAAGCAACCTCCTTGAGTCAGTATAATTGAAATTCAGAGTTACCATCATGTCTTGGGTCCATCTGTGTCTTTTCATCCTCAGGTATTTGAGATCATCCTGAGTCGAGGATACGGAGAAAATAATTTCCGAGATGATTTGAAAAATTTGTACCAGAAGCTGGGTATTGAGAACAAGTCCATGGTCTTCTTGTTTACAGATGGCCATGTGGCAGAAGAGAGTTTCCTGGAACTCATCAACAACATGTTGACTTCAGGTGCCCCTGGCAGCCTCTGCTTGTGACTCACAATCTCAACTGTGCCTTGACACAGCTATTACTGGTTCACCCCGTGCCCTCTGCTGCTTTAGTTACACCTTTCACTACTACCTGGAATGATCTTGGGCTTGGTAATGGCTTTCTGGCATCTTCTTACAGTCATTTATGTGTCTGGAAAGGTTATCGGGTTCATTCATGCTCATGGTGCTGCAGGAGTCTCAGATTTCTTCCAGGATGGAGGGAAACTTCATCTGCATTTGGCCACAAACCCCCCTTTGTCCAATTGGCTTTTGCACAGCATTCACCTGAACTGCAGCAGCTGTTCATATCTGTATTTATGTCCTGAAATGTGCTTTGGTATCTTCTAGTGAATGAAGCAGCTGGAAACGAGCAGCAGCTGGCACTGAGCGACCACCCTCTCTGTGGAAGTTCCTCCACAGTCTGACATGAGAACAGATGTGTTCATCTTACCCCTTCCCTTGTTCTAGTTCTCCCTGTCCCTGGTCTGTCATTAGGCTGCTTATTCAGTATTTACCACAAGACTGAGAGAACAAAAATGTGAGCCGATGGTTCACAGACACCAGTGAAGATTTTCTTTGCAGAGTTAGAAGTACTTTATGTTCCTGTGACATTTTGTACATGCTGCTGAAGCCCAATCAAAAATGCATTAATTATTCCTCTAAATCCCAAGCATGGCCTATTTTCCATGAGGCCTGTGGGGCGGAGGAGAAGCATAAAGAGATGAATTGGTTCATTCAAAACTACTCAGAATCATTTTTGCAGAGCTGGGTTTAAAATTGGTTTCTCATCTGCCCTATCCCCAGCCATATGGTTTCCTCTTACTGGTTGTTCTCGCTAGCATTCTCCTGTCCTTCTGTTGCAGGAATGGTGCCAGCCCTTTTTGCAGATGATGAAAAAGACTCCATACTAAGTCAGATTGGAGAAGAAGCCGCTAAAGCTGGCGTGAGCCCAGCTAAAGAGAGTATCTGGCAATATTTCGTAAGCAAATGTGCAAGCAACCTTCACATCGTCCTGGGAATGTCTCCGGTTGGGGAGGACCTGAGAACGTGGTGCAGAAATTTCCCAGGTATCAGTTGTACACTCTGCTTAATCCCTTTCCTGTCAAATACGGATTTCCAGCAAGAGAAAAATCTCCAGTGGGCACTGAGAGATGTCTGGCAGCTAAAACTAAGCAGAGCAGGCTTCATGATTAAGGATTTGCAGTGCATGATTTTTTTTTCCAGTTAATTACCACAAATCAGTGAACAATATTGATTAGCATTTATCAGATCAGTTCATTTTCCAGCTGAACAGCTAGAAATCAATTGGTCATCCTCGCTGAACTGGAAATACACAGCCTTTGTCTGCAGCCTCTTTTCTGTAATTTACAGCAGACAGCGTGGTGTTAAATCATTATAAAACCGGGATGGTGGTCAGAGAAATATTTTTGTATCCAAAACCAAAAAAAGGATGTGGTGAGAGGGACACCCACGGAGAGAACACCTGAGCCTGGCAGGTGCTGCAGGTGGCTGAAAGGAGTCCTGGGGAATGGGAGAGACTCCTGAGGGATGGGTACAGGTGGGAATGCCAAACCAGGCCCTGAAATGCCTTCTTGCAGCTCTCAACTGCGTCCTGCAGAGCCTAAAGAAAGGGACAGTGGGGTTAGCAGGACACGGGGGCAAAGCTCATTATTTACTGTCAAAATGGGAGGATTGATGTTATGGTAAATTCTGTTGCTAAGAAGGAGTCAAATAAGACTGCTAATTTGCAAATTCTTGATGTGAATAAAGTTAATTAGAGGAGTGCCTGTCTGATTAGGGATTAGTTTTACACAGGAATTTTTCAGGTAACCCTCTCCTTTTATTTTAAGGTCTTGTCAACAACACTGGTATTGACTGGTTCTTGCCCTGGCCTGCCCAGGCCTTGTGTGCAGTTGCACAATCCTTTCTGGGTATGTAACATGTCAGTATTTCAACCCCTTAACCCTTGGCACAGCCTAAGAAACACATTCTTTACTTTGCAGTTATTGTGCATTTCACAATTTCATTTCCCATTGTGCTCGTTACCTTGAGTCTAAATGGGTAATTCAAAAACCCAGTCAAAAAATGTCACTGGAGGGTAGTTTCTTAATCAAATAGATTTTAAAAATTACTAAAATTCGAGTTCCCAACTCTGCAGACAATGTGGGCTACCAGGAGGATCCCTTCTGACTCTGCCCTGGTCTTGCTTTTCCCCCAGAAAACAGATTTGGTTTTGTGCCTGGCTGAGATGTGCATAAGAAAGATGGTAATTGGTGTACTCTGAAAAAAAAGCCACACATCTTTGAATTTTTTTATTTCTTCTGCCCAATTTTAGGAAAAAACAAACGCATTCCACCGGAGAGCTTCAACTCCGTGATTGACCACATGGTCATGGTGCATGAATCTGTAGGGGATTTCAGCAAGAAATTTCTGGAGAAACTGAGGCGTAGCAATCACGTCACGCCAAAAAATTACCTTGATTTTCTCAACACTTACGCAAAATTGCTGGAGGAGAAAAACGAGTTCATTTTAGGTAAGGCTCTGTAGATGCTTTCTCCTTTTTACTAAGTGATTTCAATATTTTAAAAATGAAATAAGTTCTGGTGAGAATCCCATATATTACCCACAACATGCAAAAGCTGTGTTAGCAGTGCTGTCTCAAATGCTGTGCTGGCACTCAGCTGTGGGGCTGTGTTTTGATGCTGACCCCAAATCCTGGCCACATGTGGATGCTCAGACTCTGTCTAACAATGGGATCTCCTCAAATCTGAGCCAGAATCCCCAAACCAGACACTCCCCTGCTTGGGGAAGTCTGCTGCAATCTAACACCAGCATGGCCTCGCTCAGGGTTTGAGTTTCTTCCTCAAGCAGCAATTCTTCCTCGCATTTCAGCGGCGCTGAGATCTGTGAAGAGGATAAAACACAAACAGTGGAATATGGAAAATAAATTGTGGCACAGGACCACTGTGCCAGCTCAAGTGACATTAATATAATTTTGTTTGGGAGGCTTAGGAAAATGTCTCAGTGCACCTCCAAGGATATTTTCTCTGTGAGATTGTTGCATGTGCTTGAACACAATCAATGGATCGCTGACATTTCTCCCTTTTTTCCACCTAGCACAGTGTAAACGGCTGGATGGGGGCTTGGTGAAGCTGAAGGAAGCTGCCGTACAGCTGGCTGAGCTGAACGTGAAACTCGCCGAGCAAAAGATTGTGCTGACAGAAAAAACAGCTGCTTGTGAGGCTTTGTTACGAGACATTAAAATAAACACAGAAATAGGTGGGTCCTTTACAGCTGCTGAAGTGTCCCACGGGCTGAGCAGGGCTCACATCATCTGTGTCAGGCTGGGTTGGGAGACCCCTGAAGGGCTCCAGCTGCTTCTCAAGGTGTCCCTCGTGCTCTGTGTGCCATGCCAGAAGGGCAGGTCCCCTGCCTCGCCCAGATTGCCATCTTTGCCCTCCGTTTGGCCCACACACTTTACACAACTCACCACTGCGTTTGCCGGCCCTTGTCTTCCCTTTCCAAGGTGTTGGGCATCATGTGGGAAAGGCAGGAGCAAGAAGGGCAACTTCTGATTCAGAAATTCGGTATTAGAGGAAAATCAGAAGGGAACTGAGTGAAAGAGATTGTGCAGGCTGTTGCGTGGAACTCTAACTGCTCCTAACCTGCTGATGTAACTGTAACCAGAGGCGAGCTGGCAACACAAAGGTTCTGACTTGATGGCAATTTCTCATTTTCAGCAAAGAGTAAACCTCTGTTAGTGTATTAGTATGTGTTCTGTATTCAAACTTGAATGATCCTTTAATGGTCCTGCCTTTACAATCCCTAGCTGAGGAGAAGAAAAAAATGGGTGAAGAAAAAGCTATAGAGATACAGGAACAGAATAAGGTTATTGCTGTGGAGAAGGCGGAGGCTGAGGCAGCGCTGGATCAGATCAAGCCCATTATGGAAGCTGCCAAACGGGAGGTGGAGAAGCTGGACAAGGCTGAAGTTACTGAACTCAGGTGACTCATTTGTGTGTACAGTGGCAGAAACTCTTGGGAATACACTGAGAGCCCTTGTTGGCTGGGTCTGAGCCGTAGCCTCATCTTTCTCAGCTGCCTGTGAAGGTCAGGACACTGACTGGGGGCAGAGGTCACACAGAATGCCCTGGTTCCTGGCCCGTGACTTTGCCTTCAGACAGTTCTTCCAGGCCTTTGTTTGCTGTTTCCCCATCTTTCTCTGGCCTGTGTCTGATGCCCCAGAACCTGCTCTGGTTTTTCTCTGAACAATGGCTGTCCAAACCTGTTCATTCCTCCTTTTTTTTTCTGTGTAAGTAGGAACACGTAACAGTTATTTTTCAGGGATACTTTCATAGCATGAAAATGTATTTCCCTGCTGAGCTTACTCCTCTCTGTGTTTTGATAATACATCTTTTATTTGAGGATTGATACAGAGGCACATCCAGTCTCTGGCTCTCCCTGAAACAGTCGTCCCCAAAATAGCGATGGCTCTCCCTTCCCTGTCACACTTGTTCAGTTTCCTTTCTCTCACAGATCTCTGGGTTTTTCTCCAGCTGCTTCACTGCCCTAGGAATGAATATCATGGCTCAGTATTTTAAACTTTCCACTGTTGAAATCCTTTAGTATTTCATGGATCGAATTGTCTGAATACAAGAATTGGTTCTGAGCTTTTGAGTAGTCAATAATTTGTTGTCTGACTTGGGTTATCTTTTTCACTGTTGTGGCTTGTCTTACGTACGAGCTCCTGCATTGCAACGCCTCTCTGAACAGAGGAAGTACCCGTGTCTGGCTTCCTGGGCTTTGTCTCCTTTTTTCTGCTCCACTGTCTCTCTCACCTGTTTTCCAGATCCTTTGCAACACCCCCGAAGCAGGTGCAGGTTGTTCTGGACTGCATCCTCATCATGAGAGGTTACAAAGAACAGAACTGGAAGAATGCCAAGGCAATGATGGCTGACACAAATTTCCTGCGGCTTCTGCTGACCACGGACTTCAGGGAAATTCCGTGGAGCAGTGTGAAAGCCATGCGAGGTGAGCTCCTGCTCTGGGTACTCGCAGCGAATGTAGGACCTTGTTAATGGGATCAGGGACAATCCTTCCAGTGCAGTTTGGGAGGGTGGGGTTCACTTTGTGCCCAGGGACAGCGCTGCCGCAGTGCTGCAGGTGCTGCACTGTTGGAATTTTCAGAGTCCAGAGATCTGCTGTGTGTTCCACCCAGTTTATTCCTTAGCTGGGGTCTTCAGGCTCTGGTTTAAAGCCGGTAAGTAACAAACAGGACAGCTGAGTAGTCCCTCTGTGCCTTTATCTGCTGGGAGAATGATGGCCTCACCCAAATGACAGCAATTAAAATGTGATGTTGCAGAGTGGAAAGCAGATAAGCTGTGTCTAAGGTTTATGGACCAACCTCACACAGGCTCTCAAAGGTGCAACCCAGAGTAGGCCCATTAGAAGGGCAGTTTGAGTCTTGGAGAAAAATTGCATCTGACTGCTGCAGAGAAGATAAATTATGATCCTCAGACATGCTGAACAACTCGTGAATGCACTCCCTTCCTGGAGAAAGAACTGAGAAATCACCAACAATATTGGGCTTGCATTGTTACAGCCCAGTAGCTTCATCAGAGTCTCTTCAATATTCTGACAAATGTTTCCTGTTGTCTGCCGTGGCACTGGCTGATATTGCTGGTAGGAAAAGCGATTTCTTTGAAGGTTTTTGCACAGTTACTCAACTCACTTGAAATATTTCTGTGTCTGCCAATTTAGCTCTCTTAAAGAATCTTAACACCACCTGGGCTGAAATGGAAGTTATCAGCAGAGCAGGACTGGGAATGTTAAAGTTTGCTGAAGCAGTGGTGACCTACTGTGATGTTGTTAAAACAGTCAAGCCAAAGGAAGAAAAGGTAAAAAGCGTTGGAATCAAACTCAGAGAAGGACGAAACATGATCCTGATGGAAAAGATACTTGACCATTTCCTAGACTGCCCACTTCTCCTGTTGAAGTGCTTAAAAAGTGGTGTTTAGGAGAGCTATCGCAGGAGCAGTGAGGCAGGTTCTCAGCCATAAATCACCGTATTTGTTGTGTCAGGGTGCTGGGATCTGGGTTGCCATCCATGCCGGTGCTTGAGGGATGAGGGAGGAACATGTTCAGCTGGAATTTCGTAACCTAACATGCTTAGAAAAACACAGTTTAGAGCTGTTTACTAAAAACAAACTTAAAAACCCATGGCATTTGGACAGAGCAGAGGTCAGCAGCACACAAAATCCTTAAGCACAGGCCTTTTGATTAGCTTTTTTTAGGCTGACTGGAAAGTCAGCTGATTACCAAAGGAAATCTAATGTCCAACAGATGACACTGGGAAGCTTTTGTCCAAAAAAGATCATTGTATACAACTGACTACAGAGAAAGTATATTCACTAAAGGATGTGCCTGACTATTTTTGGAGCCTTAATATTGTTATTAGGCAGACAAAGCTCCCCTTTTGTCAGGGCAGGAGAGTCCTGCTGACCTCCAGTGTTTTAAAATTCCCTGTGGGTACAAAACTGGGAGATTTCTCCGCTTTGGAGCTGCAGGGTCAGACCATGGTGTGTGTTTGGGACGGGGAAGGAAGGGTGACAGGGCCAGTTATTTTGGTTTACGCTGATTATTACCGGGACACTTTGAAATATATGATAGAACCAAAAGAAATGTGAGAACTTAATGCTTCTCTCCAAAATCCTTCTGTCCTCTGACACTCTGATGTTTCCTTCAAAATGTTCCTTAGGTGGCCAGGTTGGAACGGAACTATGAGTTAAGTAAGCGGGAACTGGAGAGGATCCAGGCAGAGCTGAATGCCATTCAGGAGGAGCTTAAAGCTTTGGGGGAAAAATACGAACTGGCAATAAAAGAAAACCAAAAGTTACAAGAAGAAGCAGAGATAATGCAGAGGAGATTAGAGGCTGCTGACAAGCTCATCGCTGGCTTGAAATCCGAGAATGAGAGGTAAGTCTGGATTCAAAGAGGATCATTTTTGACATCAGAGGTTCTTGTGTCAGGGATAAAATCTGTCAGGTGGAGACGTTTTTGGAAACGTTGCTTCCTGTGGTGTTTGTTTCTGAGAAGAGCTGTTGTCTGTTCCGAGCTAATATCCATTAGCTCTTGGAAAATAACTGAGATTAAAGGGAAGAGGGTTCAGATCAATCCCGTGTCTGTGGCCACCATAATAGCGAGAGAAAACTGATTTGAGATTTGGGAGCCTGTCTCAAGCTGTATTTAAAGCAGCAGGAAATGCTGCACATAAACCCCATGTTCCTGGTACAGACTGACCCCTGTAATTCCATCAGGTGGACAGAGGAGTTCAAGGAATTAGAAATACGGAAGGTGAAGTTGCTTGGGGATTGTCTGCTCGCTGCTGCTTTCCTGAGCTATGAGGGAGCCTTCAGCTGGGAGTTCCGTCATGAAATGCTCTATCGAGTGTGGCAAGAAGACACTTTCTCACGAGAAATTCCTGTCAGCCATCCATTTAAGTTAGAGAGCCTCCTGACTAACGAGGTGGAGGTGAGCAGGTATGTCCAGCCAGGAAACCCGGGGACTGCTGAACGTGACGTTATAAAGTGGCAGTCTGGAGCTGAATTGGCGTCGGGGTGGAGGTGCACAGCCATGCCAGAGAGAGACAATCTCACTGTCACGGCAGGAGGAGGAGACAAATTATTTCCCTTCTGATTATCTGGGGCCACTTGTTGTAACAAACGTTGTACTTAACACTCCAGGACATTCACTGAACTTAGACACGTGATACCATTTCTAGGAAATTTTTAGGAGTTCTCTAGAAAATATATTTTTAAAACCCAACAGGTGTTTTTTCATTGACTTCAATGGGTTATTAAACCCACACCCAGGTAGCCCTTGTATCAACTACCACAGGATTGCTCGCCTGAGGCAACAGTCAGTGCTTTGAGGGGTGTAGGTACAGAGAACCCGAGAGTCAGTCTGAGCTGTGACACTGTCCCCAGAATCACCCACACCCTCTGTGTGTCCCTGTGTGTCTGGGGTGCTCAGTGAATTCCATCGTTTTCCTGACAAATGGGATGTGCTGCCTTCCCATCGAGCGTTCATCCCAGGCCGGTGTTTGATGCGTTCTGTTCCCAGATGGGTTTCCCAGGGATTGCCCCCAGACGAGCTCTCCATCCAGAACGGCATCCTGACGACGTATTCCAGCCGCTTCCCGCTCTGCATTGACCCCCAGCAGCAGGCGTTGCACTGGATCAAGAAGAAAGAAGAAAAGAATAATCTGAGGGTAAAGATAAAAGGTTGCTTTACCTCGTTACTGACTGCTTGCAAAGCTGCATGAATATCTGTCACCGTGAGTGGGGAGCCAGTTATGGAATCATTGAATGGTTTGGATTGGGAACGACCTTCTAGTTCCACCCTTGGCCATGGGCCACACCTTTCACTATCCCAGGCTGCTCCAAGCCCTGTCCAACCTGGCCTGGGACACTGCCAGGGATCCAGGGGCAGCCACAGCTGCTGTGCCAGGGCCTCAGCCCCCTCACAGGGAAGGATTCCTTCCTAATATCTCATTTAACCCCGGCCTCTTTCAGTTTGAAGCTGTTCCTCCTTGTCCTGTTGCTAAATGTGCTTGTCATAAATCCTCTCCAGCTCTCTTGGAAGCCTTTTAGGCGTTGGGAGGTGCTGTAAATTCTCCCTGGAGCCTTTGCCTCTCCAGGATGAACAACCCCAGCTCTCTGAGTCTGTCTGCACATGCAGGAAGAGTCCAAGCAAAAGGCTGGTGTAGATTGTAATTTATCTCAGCTCCAGGATGGAGCTTCCATGTAGGACAATAAACACACTTAGAGGCACAGTTAGAACTTTAAAAGGTAATTTCCAAATGGAAATTATTCTCAACTAATCAATAAAAAAAGCACCTTTACTGTTTTGTACAAGTGCAGTGTATATCATCTGTGAGAGGAGAGGCAGAAAGAAGCAAAGAACAAACTTCACTAGTGTTGGCAGCTACTGCAAAATAAGAATGTTCAGCAAGTTGAATATCAATTCTTTCATATTTCCCACTGTTCTCTGCAGATGGCTTCCTTTAATGACCCAGATTTCCTGAAACAACTCGAACTGGCCATAAAGTATGGAACCCCTTTCCTGCTGCACGGCGTTGACGAATACATCGATCCTGTGATAGACAATGTCTTGGAGAAGAATGTCAAAGTTGCACAGGGACGAGCGTTCATTGTCCTGGGGGACAAAGAGGTCGACTATGACAGTAATTTTAAGTTGTACCTGAACACCAAACTAGCAAACCCAAGGTATTCTCCCTCTGTGTTTGGCAGAGCTGTAGTTATCAATTATACAGGTAAGTATAATACCCCAAGGGTGTATTTAATAACCAAATAGGGATTGTGCTGTTGTGCAAATTTAGGGCCTGGGTCATTGTCTGAAATGTCAATGAAACGAAAAAATTTGTACTCTCCCTTATATAAGCATCTGATTTAATAGAAAACCCTTCTCATTTCTCTCTTCTAATCTGCAACTGAGCTAAATATCTCTTCCTGCACTGCTCAGGTGAGGATGCTCTGGCAGAATTAACATTCAGGCTCATTAACCAAGTCACTCTGTTGCACTGCTGTAGTTTTACGAGAGGCTCAGGATTAAATCAGTTGTATAAAAGCTGTTCTGTGCCCACACAGCTCTGTGCTCTGTCCGTGTGCTGTACCTGCAGTTACACTCAAGGGCCTGGAGGATCAGCTGCTCAGCGTCATTACGGGGTTTGAAAGGAGGGAGTTGGAGGAGCAGAGAGAACGGCTCATCCAGGAGACAAGTGAGAACAAAAACCTGCTGAAACATCTGGAAGACACTCTCCTTCATGGACTGTCAACTTCCACAGGAAACATGTTGGACAACGTGGAATTGGTGCAAACCCTGGAAGAGACAAAATTCAAAGCTACTGAGGTACCAGCTCTGGGCTTTTTGGAATGGTGTCTTTGAGCAGGACACAGCCTTTCCTTTCTCATTGTGCTTCACCTTTCACCCCTGGAGCCTGCAAACAGTTCGAAAGGAAATGGAGAGTTTTCTCATGAACGTTTTGTGTCTTTGAGCATTGGGCACTATTTTATTGATCAGAGAATCAAACCCTGTCTTCAGGGAAGTCCTTACCAAGACCAAAGTAATGTTTGTTTACACTTCTAAAGCAGAAGAATCCATGCGTGGACTTTTCAGGCCACAGCTGGGCAAAGCCACACTGGCCCTGATCTAGTGGTGCTCATAACCAAGCTTTGGGCAGAAAGTTGAACTAAAGATCCCCAGAGGGCCTTTCCCACAGTATTTCCGTGATTTTCTGTAAATCTTTGCCTTTACTTTTCATAAATACACAGGGTGGGATTAATTTAATCTAACTTCTAATTTTTATAATTTGTACAACTTTTTATGAGTTAGCTGCCCAGATTCCCTCTGCAGTCTCACAGAGAGGCAGGCACTGAGCAGCTGTGGTTGTTGTGGTGTAACGGATCCCCTGTGGATCAGCACAGAGATTACAGGGCTATGAAACCCCTGTCTTTCCAGGTGATTGAGAAGCTGAAGCTGGCTGAGACGACGGCGGCGGATATCGACCTGCTCCGGGACGGCTACAGACCCGCTGCCAAGAGAGGGGCCATCCTCTTCTCTGTGTTGGCTGAAATGGCACTTGTCAACATCATGTACCAGTTCTCACTGGTCTCCTTCCTGGAGGTTTTTGGATTCTCTCTTCGGAAATCCATGCCCAGTCCTATTCTCCCAAAGAGGTTAAAGAACATCATGGACACCCTGACTTTGAACACCTACAACTACGGCTGCACAGGTTAGTGCCCTTGAGCCAGGGGCTGAGGCTCTGTTGTGCAGACAAAGGCACGGCCCTGAATTCAGCTGGCTCGTGTTAAAGAGGCAAGTTACCAAGCAGGGAATTCAGCGCTGTTTGGGTCTCAGCACCGCTCCTGGTTCACACTTTACTCCCGGCTATTCCTGTTAGAAGGAACTGTGCACAGCACCCACACAGCTCTTGCAGAAATGCTTTTCTTAACACAGTTACGAATAGCAAAGGCATGGAGCTCACAGGGGCTGCACTGACTCTTCAAGCCTGGTTCAAAGCCCCGGCTTTGATCCCCCTGATCATAGAATCATAGCATTGCTCAGGCTGGAGGAGACCTTTGAGATCATCCATTCCAACCATCAACCAAATGATCTCTCTGGGGTGACCAGGTCACAGAATCACAGAATGGTTTGGGTTGGAAGGGGCTTTAGGAATCATCTCATTCCAATCTGCCGTGGGCAGGGATGCCTCTCACTGGATCAGGGTGCTCAAGGGCCCATCCAGAATGGCCTTGAACACTCCCATCAACCCCACAACAGATGCAGGATGTGGATTGAAAGATTGCTCCAGTTCCACAAGCCTCAGTGGCTGATTTTTGGAAATGCTGTCCTTCTAACGTAGGCTTGTTCGAGAAGCACAAGCTGCTGTTCTCCTTCAACATGACTGTCAAGATAGAACAAGCTGATGGCCGAGTTCCACAAGAAGAATTTGAGTTCTTTTTGAAAGGTAAAGTGAATATTTATATCTGAGTATGTAGCTCTACGTAGCAATAGCTAAAAGATCTTTTGAAAACAGATCTTTGACTGGATATGATTTACGATGAGCCAGCACCTCGGGAAGGGGAGCTCTCCCACTGAGGGGAGCTGCTCTGTATAGGGTGACACAAACTGGGCATCCTGCTGTTTGCATTTCACACTGGCCAATTGTGAGCATGTTACCTGAGAAAGGAATCTGTGGTTATTTGCTGACTGTGTTGTAGTTATTTTCTGACTGTGTAGACATAATTTTAGAAATGTTGCAAAGATAAAACTCCAGCTTGTGCAAGCACTTGTGAAATGCCACCTTTCCTTCAGCAGACCAGTCTAATCTTACAGTGCTTCCAGGAATGAATTTCCTCTGGGTTCCCCTGTGCAGAGGGACTGTGTGTGTGGCCATGCGCTGGAGAATTTCTGACACGGACACTGACTCTGCTTTCTGGATGTGCCCAGGCAATATTTCCCTGGAGAAGAGTGCCCGGAAGAAACCGTACGCTTGGCTTCCAGATCAAGGCTGGGAAGACCTAATTCGCTTGTCTGAACTGTTTCCTGAGAAATTTGAAACTCTTCCAGATGATGTGGAAGAAAACCCAGATGTATGGAAAAATGTACGTGCTTTTTTGCAATCCTGTTTTCTCTCCTAGTTTTTCTTCTGGTATTAAATGTTCAAGAGTGATGCAACGTGTCTCAGCCCTCCACAGGAGGGATCTCACTGTGGCTTCTTCCCCCAAGCCCTTTCTTTGCTTCTTGACCTCAGTTAGTGATTGGCTTATTTGCAGAAGAATTTAGGATTATATTATTTTAAAAACAAACTGAAAAATCTTCCCTGGTATACTGTAGAGTTTTTATTTGTCAGTCAAATGCCTTAGAGGAGTTATTTGTTGAAGTCAGTGGGATTTTTTCTGTTCATTTCGACAGTCAGCATTTCACTGGTGTTTTTGTGCTGCTAAATCGTCCTTTGATCTTGTGGCAGTGAATTCTATAGGCTATTGACAAACACAGATTTCCTTTGCTCCTCCTTTAGCTTCATTCTGTGTCTTCTTGCTTTATAAGAACTCTTCCCATAACCTGTTAATACTTTTTTGCTTGGGATGCTGTTTTCTCTGTCTTAAGAGAATTAGTTGACATAAAGTGAAAGTACAAACGTGTTTCTGGACTCGAATACTTTGTACTGAAAAAGCTGGATTTTTTACATTGACCTGAACTTTTATTATTTACCTGCGGCTGATTGACTTTCTTTGTCGTTGTGTCTCTTGGCCCCTCGTTCATCAATTTGGTTTTCTCTGTCCTGGTAATTCCCTGACAGAGCCACTGGGTTTGTTTTCTGTGTTTTCTCGCCAGTGGTACGACACGGATGCTCTGGAGCAGATCCCACTGCCGATGCAGTACGAGGGCAACATCACAGCCTTCCAGAAGCTCCTCCTGCTGCGGTGTTTCCGCGTGGACCGGATGTACCGGGCAGTGACCGACTACGTGACCGTGACAATGGGCGAGACGTAAGGCACCGGCCCCTCCCAGGTCCCAGTCCCACTCACGCAGGGCTGGAGCTGCCACAGCTCTGCCAGGGGTTCTGAATTTGCCCCAGGAGCAGAGCAGGAGCTGTGTCTGAATGATTTCCATGTGCGGTCTGTGATGAGCTTTGCCCTTTGTGTACAAGGCTCTGTTCACACGGGGCAGCTGCTCTGGGCACATCAGCCAAATTCTTGGGCTTCTTCCCCTCCCAGGTACGTGCAGCCCCCCGTGATCAGCTTCGACGCCATCCTGCAGCAGAGCAGCCCTTTCTCGCCCGTGGTTTTTATCCTGAGCCCTGGCTCTGACCCTGTCAGTGACCTCATGAAACTGGCGGAGAGGACGGAGTTTGAAGCAGATCGGCTCAAATTCCTGGCCATGGGACAGGGCCAAGAAGAGGTAGCTGGGATGGGAGGGTGGGGATGTGCTGCGTGCAGCGAGTGTGAATTGCAAACCGTGCTCCTAAAGCCTGGGACTGATCAGATTTCCTTCCCATAGATCTGCTCCGTTTTAAAAGGAGTTACCTCATGGGTCTGACATAGATTTGTCAGTCTGGAAATAACATTTTCCTGAACATGAAAGGGGCCGTTTGGCTGAGTGGCTGCTGTTCTGCTTTGGGTGAGGGTAGATTCAGAGTCAGATTTTTGGCTGTTAAAATGCAGAGATGAGAAGATGTTGCTGTGTATGGACGTGAGGTGTTTGGAAGTTACAGTTTGCTACCGGAACGTTCTCCTGCTGCTTTCCTGCCTTTCCTGCGACTTTCCTTTTTGTTCTGGACACTAAGGCAGGATGTCCAAAGCTGAACAGCTGATTGGATTTGCCATGATTTCAGTCAGTGGGAGAACTCCTATCAGACTCATTTAGGCCACCGCTTTCCTCCAGGAAATCCCAGTGCAGGAGCCCTCGGAGGCAGTTTGTCCTCAGGGCACAGGGAGGTTTCTCACGGATGGTTCTCCCCTCCCCTCAGATCGCTCTGCAGATGCTGCAGGAAGCAGTGGATCGGGGACACTGGCTCATGTTGCAGAACTGTCACCTTCTGGTGAAGTGGCTCATCCATCTGGAAAAGGCCCTGGAGAAAATTACAGAGCCTCACGAAGACTTTCGCCTCTGGCTGACCACGGACCCAACCAAGGGCTTCCCAATTGGAATCCTGCAGAAATCCTTAAAGGTGGGGAAACAAGCCAGGAGGGCACGTCCTGGCACTCAGCAGCACAGGCTGGCCCTGGGAGGAGCCTGAGCTGAGTGCAGCACACTGACCCAGGCCTGTGAACTCGCTTCTTGTCTTTATTAAGCCAAATCCCTTTTTCATCATCCTGTTTATCTTACCGGGATGTTTCCTGTGGGTGAAAACTGCTCAGCTGTTATTTCAAAGCAGAGGTTTGTGAGGAAACCTGGAAATGTGACAAGTGGTCTTTGGATTTAACTGCTGCCACAAGGGAGGAGCACCTGGAGGCAGAAACGCCCTGCCCGCCCTGCTGCTGCAGCGCAGAACCGAGGCTCCTGTCAGCCTGGCAGTGCCAGGGGAGCAGATTGGGGCAGGATAATGGTTTCCAGCTGCTGCTTCGGGCTGCAGCGTTTATCAGCGAGAGCTGAGCTGATTATTTGGAAGGCACAAGCCGGGATTCTGCCCTGATGTTCTTTCCTGTGGCTGCTTTTTGTGGTGACCTCTCCTGGCAACGTTGTTATTTCATCGCGCAGATTGCAAAGCAGCGGCTCAGCGGCCGTGGCAGCTCCAGGCTCTGCTCCCACTCCTCTGCAGCGGGAAGGGAGCCAGAGAGGATCTTTCAGGCTGCAGATCTGCACTTTGTGGGCCCTGCCAGGAGCACTGAGAACGGAGGTTTTAGAGCCCTTTGAAAAAGCTGCCAGGAAGCAGCTCTGGCAGTCTGATCAGCAGTAAAGCACATTGTTAAACCATCTTACTGTGGGGATATAGGGCACATAAAACGTGTAAAGTACTGGTGTTTCAGTAAATTAGATCTTCAAGTATGAGAAATATTAATGTCTTGCCAATAACATGACTAATTCAAAATAATACCAAGTTCTTTTTCCATAGGTGTGTTTGCCTTGATAAAAGGTCTGTTTCGTGTCTTTACTTAAGAAAAAAATCCACATTTGATAGGCATTTGGAAAACTACTTAAAATGTCAAGCTTGCATTGTTTAGCTCACTTAATGTGATATATTTACAGCTTATTTCCTCCAGTTATCCAGTAATTGTTGGCTTCCCTAATTATTCTGTTAGGTTGTTACAGAACCGCCTAATGGTCTGAAACTGAATATGAGAGCCACCTACTTCAGAATTCCCCAGGAAGCCCTGGAGCACTGCCCACACCCTGCCTTTAAACCCTTAGTCTACGTCCTGGCGTTTTTCCATGCCGTGGTTCAGGAGAGAAGGAAGTTTGGCAAGGTTGGCTGGAACGTTCCATACGATTTTAATGAATCCGATTTCCAGGTAAGAAAACAATTGCAGTGACTCTTATATTCTTGAGTGGCTCAGATTACTTTTGAAAGCACAGAATTTATCCAGCTTTAACCTTTCTCAGAATTAGATTTTGCTTAATATTTTTTCTGCTTCTGTGGAGTCATGGAGACTCCTGATCTTCTATAATGTCAATTTGGGATGTTAAAAATTAGATTCCTAATCCCTCATGTTTATGTTGCCTCTCTCATGGGTTTCTTTTCTTAAGAGGATTTATAGTTAACTTTTTAATTATTTCAGAAGGAAGTAATTGTTAGTTTTCAAACAAGAAGTGCATTAAATAAAACCTATAAATATTTATATCTGATTTATGAATCTTGTTGTTCCAACAAATTGATTAGGTGTGCATGGAAATCCTTAACACGTACTTGACAAAAGCTTTCGAACAAAAGGATGATCAAATCCCTTGGAGCAGTCTCAAATACCTTATTGGGGAGGTGAGTGCTGCAGTGCCACAAAAATCTGGATAAATGAATTTCCTTTCTGCACGGGCTGCAACAAGCAAAGCTGGGAATGATTCCTGGGCAGCTCTGCAACTCCAGCGCAGCCCTGAGCAAGGGCCTTACTCAGTCCCAGGGAATTGGGGCCGGGAGTGACGGTGTTTAATTAATTCTAGGAGAGCCCTTGGGAGCCTGAGCTGGAAAAGCACCGTGCTGCTGCCCCGGGGGATGCTGGGGCTGTGTGGATGGGGGTTCTCAGAGCTGCTGCAACACGAAATCCTGCAGGGAACTGTTGCTTTGCAGCACTGGATCCCAGCTGAGCAGGGGCTGGTACCTCAGGAAGGTGCCACTGCACTCAGTTCATCCAGACGGGTGATCAGGAGTGCCCAGAGCAGCTCTCTCCAGACCGAGCCCAAGTATTTCCTGCCTGTTCCCCTGAGAGGGGCTGGAGATGTCCTTGGGGTCTGTAAGGGAGACAGTGATGCACCACAGCCACTGCAAAGCAAAGGGCATTTCTGACCTTTCAGGGATTTTTTAAACTGTATTTTCTGCTCCAAAAGCCGCTGCCATAGCGTGGATGTCCCTGATTTCCAGGTCATGTACGGCGGGCGTGCCATCGACAGCTTTGACCGGCGCATCCTGACCGTCTACATGGACGAGTACCTGGGGGATTTCCTCTTTGACACATTCCAAGTGTTCCACTTCTACAAAAGCGACACAGTTGATTATAAAATTCCAGCAGGGAAGGGAAAAGATGACTTTGTTGGTAAGAAATGCTTTTCCTGGTACACACGTCAGCATTAAAATAAGTCTGCATTCAGTCTATCTTGTTTCCATACACTGCAGCTGGGTGTGAGGGGAATGGGACACCAGGCACTGCTGGTGTGTGGACTGCAGTGTAAAAATCCCCTGCTTTACAGGAGCAGTCCTTTGGAATGTGAGCTTATCACTGAGCTCCTCAGATCTTTGAAAAAACCCCAACCAACCCAAAGCACAAACCCTCAGTAAAGCAGCGTGTTAATTTTGTTACGTGATTTATAATATTGCTGTGGGGAGTCTCTGTATGTTGTGTGCGTGTTTAAAAGCGTTTATTCGATCTGTGCATTGCTCCAACACCTGCTCTAGCATTTGATTTTTTATTCGAGCAGAGCAATGGCAGAATTGCTGTGGTGTTCTGGGTTAACAGAGCCCCTGTGGTTGCGTTCCAGAGGCCATAGAAGCTCTGCCACTCGCCAACACGCCCGAGGTGCTGGGCCTGCACGCCAACGCCGAGATCGGGTACTACACACAGGCCGTGCGGGACATGTGGGCTCACCTGCTCGAGCTGCAGCCCCAGACCGGTGCGTGCCCTGAGCTGGGATTGCAAACAGGGAACCCCCAGGGGCGAGTGCTGAGCCCTGGGACAGCGACAGCAGCCCCGGGGTGCGGGGAGCCATCCGGGAGCTGCGTCCCGGCCTCGGGGAGCAGCGGGAGTGGGACAGCAGGAACAAGGGCGGTGCAGGAATCGGCCCTGCCAGGCTGGGAGCAGCTCAGCACCTGCCCAGAGGCCCAGCTGGAGACACACAGGGCTGTGGGCAAACGTCAGAGCAGCAGAGGGTGCGACACTGAGCTAAAACTCAGCTCTCAACCTTCTCTCGGAAGATTTAGTAAAGATTTAGTCTCACTAAAATGTTTTGGTTTCAGGTGAAACCGGCGCAGGAATCAGTCGAGATGAATATATTGCAAATGTGGCCAAGGATATAGAAAACAAATTACCTCAAGTGTTTGATCTGGACCACATACGTAAAGGTTATGGAGTGAACATCTCCCCGACGACCGTGGTGCTGCTGCAGGAGCTGGAACGGTTTAATAAGCTCATCGTCCGCATGGGGAAGTCGCTGGCTGAGCTGCAACGAGTGAGTAAAACCACAGCAATGGGACCAGCTGGGCTTTGCCTGCCCCAGGCTGGCACTCCCAGCCCTTCCCATCGTTCCAGGCCTTGGCTGGGGAGGTCGGAATGAGCAGTGAACTGGACGATGTGGCTCAGGCTCTCTTCAATGGGCAGATTCCGGGCATCTGGCGGCGCCTGGCCCCTGACACGCTCAAAACACTCGGGAATTGGATTATTTTCTTTAGAGATCGATATGACCAGTACACCAGCTGGGTAAGCAAGCGCCTCCAGAACGCTTTTTGTTGTGTTAGCCTGCACGATGCGCTGTGCAGTGAACACTTCAGGTAAGTTCCTGAATAGGTGCCATATTCCGTAACTGTGGATGCAAGGCAGACCCACGCCTGGCTCCCCTCCAGAGCAGCGCAGGGCTCAGCACCAGGTGCTGCCCGTCCCTCTCTGTGGCCGCAGGTTACCGAGGGGGAGCCCGAGGTGATGTGGCTGTCGGGCCTGCACATCCCTGAATCCTACCTGACCGCTCTGGTTCAAGCCACCTGCAGGAAAAACAAGTGGCCCCTGGATCACTCCACCCTCTACACCGAGGTAACCAAGTACAGGACAGCAGCAGACATCACTGAAGGGTCCATTCAGGGTAGGTGTTTTTACAATTACTTGGCAAAAATAATAAAGTAGTTAATTGGTGAGAGAAGGAAATTGCCTGGCACACTAAATTACTTTGGTTAAACCTTGGCAGGCATTTTCCCTGGGCTTGCACTTGCCAGTGCTCATGATTTCCAGCCGGGAAGGAGCTGGGTTCTGCTCCCTGCAGTTCCGTGTGTGCAGGAAGCACCATCTTCCCTCCTGAGCTCTTCCCACCCACGGGCAGGGATTGGAACTGACGCCTCCCCCTTGCTTGCCCCCTATAGATGATGTATATATGTGTGTATATATAGATATATGTATATAAGACACACTGATTTCTTTATGCCTGGAACATCACCAATCCCAGCAGGCTTATAAAGATCTATTTATACCACAAATAATATATTGAAATGGACTTACACAAAAAGTACCAACAAATATGTTTAATTTATTGTGTAAATATCTCTTGGTGAGCTCTCGATGACCAGCACTGCTCTAATAATAAATAAACATGACAAGCTGGGTACAGGGGCAGCTAAGTAAGGCTCTGAGTACCAGCCCTGGGTGGGAACAGAGGAGGAAAAGTCTCTTTGTTTTTGTTAAATCTAAATGCTGCGCTTGGTATTTGTACCAGAACGATGTCCCAACCTTTCACCTGCTCTCAGTGACCCAGTGATCAGGCCCAGGGGAGTTACAGAGCTCTCTCTCTGTGACGTGGGCAATTGGAGGGCAGCAAATCAGATTTATTCCTACTACTGTTTGTCATGTGTAGTGCAACCGAGACAGCTTAATTTGATTTCCTAGTCCAGCTGGATGATAAAAAACAAAGCCCTCAGAAAACTCCACCCTGTGCAGCTGCAGTTTGAAATGCAGGGTTTGTGGTGCCTGCAGTGCCCAGAACAGGGACTGCAGAGCAGTCACCTTAAGGGGATCTTTCCTAGGAGCTCAGTTACCCAAATGCTGCATTTTCTGCCCTCATAGGCTGCTACGTGTCTGGTCTGTTCCTGGAGGGAGCAGACTGGGACACAGAGCGGGGCTGCCTGATCCAGAGCAGGCCCCGGGTCCCGGTGGTGGAGCTGCCCATCCTGAGGATCATCCCCACGGAAGCGCACAGGCTCAGGCTCCAGGTACGGCTCCAGAATTCCCTTCCTTGTGCTGTCACAGCTCCCCAGCTGCAGGCCCTGCCCTCTGTGCCCAGCAGCTGCATTTTACCACTGCCACTCCCACACGGAGCACCTGGTTTGACACTTCTCCTGACACCACCCACCATTACAGTTTTCTGTTCTGAGGGGGTTGATGCATTTCTTGCCTCTTTTCCCTTCATGCTCTCTGGGACAGGGATCTTGTGACACTCTTACACTCCCCCTGCTCTATCAATTATTTCCCAGCCCCAGTTAATGACATCAAGGACATTTACATTTTCTGGGTATTGGATCTTTAAGACCCTCCCAAAAAGAGTGAATTTCTGAGGCCAGTCCTCTCTCCTCGAGGCCGCTGGTGTTTGCAGTTCTGTGCAGAGCTCAGGCACCGCTCAGTGTCGGTGTTGCCTCCGCGCTCTTTCAGAACACGCTCCGGACCCCCGTGTACACAACGTCCCTGCGCCGCAACGCCATGGGCTTCGGCCTCGTGTTTGAAGCTGACCTTTACACCACAAAGCACATTTCCCACTGGGTCCTCCAAGGCGTGTGTCTCACCCTGAACGCGGAGTGACAGTCAGACATAGGCACTGCCTTCTTCCCCCAGAATCCAGCCCTTCAGAGGCGCAGGGAAAAACCCTCAGCCCAGGGAGAGATTGGGCACCAGGGGTGGGGTCGTGTTCACTTAGGCACACCTGACTTTAGTTCATATTAGCCCGGTTCTATCATACTCCCAATAAAGGTGTTTGAAGAATAGAGTTTTTTTGTACTCTGTGTTTCCTTTTGGAAAGGCTCCAAGCCGGTCTGTGGGTGCAAAGAGGGAGTGAGTTTGGTCTCGCACACACAAAGACGAAGGTTTGCCTGGATGGTTGTAAGAAATGTCTTTAATTGCCCAAAGCATCACTTCTGCGGTGCCTGGAAGCGGCGCCTCCCAGCAGCCTCCAGCAAGTGGCAGGGTAGGTCACTCATACAACACATGACCATAAAAATATGGTGCCAACAACCACGGCAACCAAACGCGCTGCTGGTTAACCAGTACACGTAAAAACAGCAAACCTCAGAGCAACAACCTTGCTTTAACCAACCCCTCTCCGGGAGCACAGCTTTCCCCTCTCCCTCCCCACCACTTGTGGAACCAATTCCTACCACCGAGCCAGCAAGGCGCGAGGCTGAGGCGGGCCTGGGCTTTGGGACAGCGAGTGACAGAGGGGCAGAGGCCAGAGGCTGGCCCGGGATCAGCCCAGCTGGAAGGGTCATGCTGCACGGGAATCGAGCGGTGCCACAGCCGGGGAGCAGCTCTGCCCTCCTGCCAGGGCCGGGCCGGGGGCCCCGCAGGGAGACACACACCAACACAGCTGCAGGAAAAGCTTACGGGGCAGATACAGCTGGCGAGGGAGGGGACAGGGCAGGCAGGGATCCTTCATCAGCTGTCACAGAGAATACACGTTCCAAATTTTTAAAGGCACATCATAAGCTTAGCAGCATTTGGGAGCCAGTGTTTCTTGCTGGTCCTACTCAGAGGCTGCAGACAAGAGTGAAGCAGAGGTGATCAGAATGGAAGAAAAATGGACAAATTCGTGCTCCTTTCCCAAAACTACACACTCTCCCAGCTCCTAGTATGCCTTTCTTTCCTAGGAAAAAAATAAAAAAAAAAGAATCAAGTAGTCTAACAGCTGTTGGATCTACCTGCTACTAGAAAGGAGTAGGGGAATCTGGGCAAGTGCAAGGCAAGTCCATCCCAATCCACAAGGACAGAAATCAAGGATGCCAGGTTCTCCTGCATGAGTCGGTTACATTGCTTAGAACGAAATACTCACATTTTAGAGGGGCAGCTCAGGTTTCTAAGCTGGCAGCAGCCAGCACTGTCTGATGATGCCCAAAACAAGACTGAGGTTTTTAGGAAACAAAAATAATCCCTTTACAAAAAAAGTGCAGGCTAGCGCATACAGAACCATTTCCATATTGGATAGCCAGTCACATTTCCTCCCTGGAAAAGGAGCTCGGAGCCAGTATGGAAGGTGCTACAAGTGCAGTGTACTGACTAGTGTAAAATGTGTCGTGAAGCCATTCAATTAAAAAAATCCAAACCAATCCCCACAAACAACCCAGTGTTCATACTCTTCCTGTGAGGGTCTTTAACCCTTTAAATGGTGCTTCCCCACCCATATTTTACTTAAAGCCACAAACCAAAGTATTTAGGATTAATCAGGTAGTGCTTGCTGGGGCTCTGGGGATGCCCTTGGGTCATTAAAGTGAACGCACACGTGCCCAACTTTCCGTGCTGCTGCGAGAGCGGCTGTGGCAGAGGTCAGTGCTGGCTCTGGGGTGCTCACACACACAGCGGAGACCAGAGGAGCCCTGCCAGGTCAAACATCCACAGCCCACGCGTGGCTGCAGGGCAGGGAGGGAGGGGTTCTCTCGGGGCGCTCACCGACGCAGCCCCTGCCTCTGTCCACGCGTGCCTCGCGCTAAAGGGAGCAGCACTTGAAGCAAGCGGTCAGGTCCCCCTGATTTGGCCACAGCATGGAGTGGTTATATACCTTGCCATATGAACACAGTCCTAGGAGGTTTCGTTAGAGCAAAATGTATTAATGATGTACCCGGGAGGAGTTTGGCATGCATGGGGCATCAAAAGAAACTTCACCGCAGGTGCTATTTACCCTACAGGCTCACAGTGCATGACCAGCACAGAACGGCGCTTCCGTGGCGTGCTCAGACAGTTCTGTCTGTCCCCGAGTGCTTTCTGACCACTTTGCTCCCGTGGACCTGATCCACGGCCAGCGTCTCCACGTCCTGCTGCGGCTGGGCGGGCGCGGCGTGGTGGATGCGATGGGCCACCCCGATGTGCGCCTTGTGCGGCTTCTCGCGGGCGGGGCTGTGCGACTCGCCGGGCGCGCGATCCGACGGGATCGGTGGGATGACCAACGGCCTCTCCTTGATCAGGTGCACCTCTGCCGTTTCCCTGGCCAACAGGAAGGGCGTGGGGTCGGGCATGGCATCCACGGGCTCGCGCAGCACCAGCTTCCGGCTCTCCGAGCCTATTCTGTAGGCCTCTTCGAACTCGGGGTTCAGCGGCGTCGACAGGCTCTTCTTCATCCTGCGCCGCGGCGTCTCCGGCAGTTTGTCCTTGGGAGGGGACGGTTTGTAGCCGGACAGCACCGGGCTGCCCGACGGGGTCCCCTCCGAAGTCCCGCTGGCGCTCATCAGCTTCTTCTTGGTGGCGTGCAGCTGAGAGGTCAGGTAGGCAATCGTGCTCGCTCTCTGCTCCAGTTCACTGGACAACATATTGAGCTTATGGCTTTTCATTTTTAACTCTTCCAAGTACTTCTTTTCTCGTTCTTTAATAGTGTTTTCCAGCACCATTATCATCGCGTTCTTTTGTTCGAGTTCTTTCAACAATTCGGTATTTTCAGCCTCTTTGATTTTCAGCTGAGCTTCAAGATCTTTGCACTTACTTTTGAGTTCATCGCTTCGTGAGCCGCCACCCTCTAGAAGAACAGGAGAAGCACAAGCGTTTGGAGTTAACAACAGCCACAGTAAAGCAGCGCAGTAGGGTTCCTCTTGCCATCCCTAAGAGGAATCCCAAACTAACTCCAGCTAATGCTCATCCCACACCACCCCTGATCCAGGGGGTTCATCTCAGGAAGGATCATATTCCTGCTCTTCACCTGTTGTTAACATAACACATATAAAATAACTGGGACCCAGTGTACACACACACATATTTATATAAATAAAAACTTTGTGGTTAATTACAGCACCAGCTCAGCTAAGTTTTAAAAATAGTCTCACTCTTCTGCCCCTAAAATTTGTGCCCATATAACAAGCCAGGAACTGACTGTCTGGTGGAGTCAGCAGCTCCAGGTGCTATTCCTGGCTCTTTCACAGATTTCCTGTGTGACCTTCATAAAGAACTTTTGACATTCACTTCATAAATAACTAAGTCTGGAGAGTAGAAAAGAAAATACAAACATTGAAAAAGATGAGTAAACTGAACGTGAACATTAAAAGAAAAAATGCCACGTATTCCTTACCTGACAAGTCTGAAGTCTTTACAGTCAGCTCATAGGTTAAATCTGAGGGAAAAAAGTTGTTTATTTTTGTTAGAACATCATCATGGAGCCCATACATCACCTGGTGAGCAGATTTACAATGACAGCCTTTGATAAATACAGGATTAACTCCTCCCACTGCCCAAAGCAAGATTAGGAGATTTACTGCAAATTAGCAAATGTGTAAAACAACTGAACTACCAACATTTTAAAGAAAAGAAATGAGAAATCTTGGCTTTGATCAGCCAGTATGCCAGGAGATGCAAACTGCAGACCCTAAATGCACACTGCTGCAGCGGGCAGCAGCGAAGGAGGCGGTTCCGGGGCAGGAGGTACCTGTGCAGTGCTGCTGCAGGCGGCGCAGCTCGGCGTGCAGCCCCTTCAGCGTGCTGGCGTGTTCCCGCTGCAGGAAGAGCAGGTTCTTCTGGGCGCTCTGCAGCTGGTTCTCCAGGGTTGAGGTGGCCATCCTGACCCTGCCAGGGAGCAGACACGGAATTGTAAGGGTGAGTTACCCTGCACATTCGGAGATCCTCCCTCTGCAGCCAGATCAGCAGGAAGGGCTGAATTCGACTGTTAATGCACTGAGGTGTGATCATCAAATGCCACAAAAGGTTTTTCTGCTTCACAACTATTTCGATTACAAGTGCTCTAAGTTCATCAAAAGCCTAATTATACCGTAGGCTGGAGCACGGAACTCATTTGTTTGGCATTAACACATTTAAAGGATTAACTTCAGACAGTCTAAGTCATTAATCCCGTTAGAAACTAAAAGCAGAGTTCTGAGGAATGGGCTATTGTGTCTGTCCTGCTGAGTGCTTCCCCTCACCTCCGGGGACACAGGGATTGGTAAAATCCTTGCCAAGAACAAAGAAGAAAGCACTAAAAAGCAGCAGCTCCAAGGAAAAGGGCAAAGCAGGGGTCTGAGCCCAGCCACTGCCATGGATGTGGCTGCCACCAACTGAGATGTGGGTGCTGGGATGGGCACGAGGGAAGCTCTCGCTGCTCCTGGGCTTCCTCAGCACCGGGCCAGTGACACAGAACAAGACAGGGACAAGGCTTCATTCGAAGGGGAAACAAACAGATTTTTCTTGCTCAGGTTACGAGTGCATGGAAACCTGTAACACTGCGGGGTTCCCCGCACCGAAGAGCCTTGTGAAAGCAGTCCTTGGCTAGGGCAGTGCTCACACCCAGACAGACTCCGCTGACTGTACCATGCTGACAGACATCCCTGTGCTGCCGGTGTGGTGACCGGTCCTGATCAGGCAATGACGGATACAGGAGGAAAGGCGAAATTCTGTTGTATGTGTAGAAACCATTACAGTAATTGGGTTACAAGGGTAAGTGGAGAGTCTTGCCTGGACAACCACCTGCAGTGGCATTGCAGCCACGCCTGGAATTGTGGGACCACGCATCCAGCACGAGATGGACCTTGAGGGGTTCGCCTTGGCAGGGCAGCTTCTCCTTTGGGACTCTTTGCTATGGAGTTTGATGATGAGAATTTGTTTCTACCAGTTTAAAATTGCATAAGCTCAGGGCAAGTGACACACTTTTGTTATTCCTAAACATATCACAGCTCTGCGTTGAATTTTATACTTTTATTCCCCAAAAGAACACCGGATTTAGTGCTCCTGCACCTTGGTGATGCAGTAAAGCACCTGGGGAAGCGGTGTGGAAATCACACACACACACACACAGAGCACTCCTGATTTCATCTGTGACCTGAACTGACAGCGTCTTCCACTGACTTCTCCCTACAGAAGCAAATATTTGACCGTAAAAAAATGAAGTGAAGGTGTGAAAGATGTTAAGAAATCCACTTCAGTGCAGGGCCAAACAGCCTGGTTACCTTATAACAGAGATCAAAGATTAAGTTCAGTGCCCAAGAATGTGGGTAGTGGTGCCAACTCTGCTTTGTGAGAGTCATGGGGTGTTTCACAATCACCAGTTAGCAAACACGTAGAAATTATGAATCTAACACATTCTAAAAAGAGATTTCTAGGGTGGTTACACAAATTTTGCAACGTGCCATCGCTGCCACACCGGTGGCCTCTCACGGCCACAGCGCTGCAGGGCTGCTGGAAGGGGGAAGGCCCAGTCGCAGCGGTCACTGCGGGGCACTGCTCCTTCCGAGGAGCGAGGATATTTCAGCCGTGACACATTTTCAGAGTGACACCCTCTCGCTCGCAAAGCTGCCTTCAGACAGACGGGAGCTTCACTGAATCATCCCCTTTCCCCAGTGTTTGTTCTGCTCTGACGGGCTGAGCACGACAGCAGCACAAAGGCCCAGCTGGAGCTCTGACTGTGCGGGACACGGCGCTCAGAGGGATTCTGAATCAAGGAATGTGTTTTCCAAAAGAAACCCTAAGCCGTGACAGGAGCAGGTGAAAGAACAACCTGCACACAACAGCCCAGAGCTTCTGCTCTCACAATGGGTATTAATGGTGCTTTACACCTGTAACCATAACCCCAACAGGTAAATACCTCCCTGAATAGGAAAATATTTAATAACCAGCAACAGACAGTAAATGTTCATAGCTCAGTCCTTGCAAATAAACAGCTCATTAAAAACTACTTGCTAAATGTTCAAAAAAACCCCAGAACGAGGCTCTCACTATTAATCTCCTCAATTGCTTTTTCACTTTGATCTCCTGCATCTGAAAGATCACACCAGGATTACCTGCTCTGAAGAAAACAAATATAATCAGAGGCAGGGGGGTGATACAGGCTTAGGAAGAAAACAACAACTACCAGCACCAGAGCATCATCTTCCCTGCAGCAGCACTACGTTAATCAGTGAGATCAATTAAATCAACCCATGATGAGTTTTAGCTGCAGCCCCTCTGCACTAAGTAGTTTCCCACAACCCTCTGCAGCCCTTTTGTGCTTTTCCTCCTCACGGCAGCCTGGTTGTCTGCCTGTCCTCTCTCCCTCCCCTCCAGAGGAAGGGAAGGCCAGTGAGGTGAGGCCTCCATGGATGTGTGGGCAGCAGATCCTGTTCCAAACCCCCTCGCCCGCCCGCTCAGGGATTTTACACAGCACAGGCAGCACCGAGAGATCTGTGCCCCGGGAACAGCCAAAACCACCTCCTGGAAAACCAGGGAGAGGGAAAGGGTCTTGCACAGGCAGTCACTACACAGAGATTTGCTTTGAATCTGCACAAATTAACTTTAACCACAATATATTCCAAGGCACTATTCATTTTATGCCAAATCTTAAAAACACATAATTAGACCTAATATTATTCAAGCCTGAGATCTGGATTAAATGGATTCCAACTGAATATGCATTACCTGTCAACCAAGCTCAGTTGCAAAATACATTAAAAATATTTTTGATTGCTTTTTCAGCCAAACATATTTCTATCACAGAAATGCCACTGTCAAATCTGTCAGCAGCTCACAGGAGATGATGCAAAGTGAGACCCACTGGCCTGTGCATCAGCCCGAACATTTTTAAAATGGGAGAAGACTCAGGAGATAATGAAAAAGAAACAAATATAAGTAAAAAGAAATGATTTGCTTTAGTACAAGTCAGTGAACGTTTTCCCATCACTTCCCTATGCAGACCCCTTGACAGCTCCAAGAAGGTTGGTTAGTGGGATTCAGAGGTGCTCCCAGCTCCTTACCAATACTCAATGCACTGCATGTTGTGTGAAGAGCCACAAATCACATCCAGCAACTGCTCCCACGGGCAGCTGAGACCTGACAGAAAAGGGTCTTGGGAGGGGTCAGGCTAAAGAAAAAATAAGAATCTATTCAGGTGCGTATCCCACTGGGGTTTCCAAAAGGGAATCCCTGGGATTACACTAAGCTGATTTCATGTCAGACTCTCTGAAACAAGAATGTCAAAAACCTCAAGAGAAATAGCAAAATGCAGAAGTGAACGGTGCCCTTTAGAGCCCAGAGGAGCAATCTCCAGCTCCCACCATGGAAAGTGGTGGGACACGCTCCCAAAGCTCCCAGGCTCCGGCTGGATCCCGGCAGATAAATGGCACCAGTGCTGGGAAGAACGCTGTGACCGCACACACGGCACAAAGTTGTGTCACTGTGGTTGTCTCCCCTTCCCCTTTGTCTCCAAACAAACAAAATGTTTGCTGAGTTCTCGTACAGAGGGAACTGTGCAATGCAGAGCTTGGCAAAGTCCCCTGGGAACGCCCGCAGCACTGGGGTAGGGACAGGACACCAAGGGGACACTGCGGTGTCCGGGGTGATGGTGATGGTGACACCTCCTCCTCGGCAGCAGGACTGGCCCCAAACACCACGGGTCCAACCTGTCAGTGCCAGAGGCTTTGTGTGGATGGTGCACAGCACTTCACCCTTCAAACATCCACAACTTCGCATTTCTCAGGACCACCACCCCACCAAATGCTTCTATATATGGCTGAGAGATTGAGCCTCAACTCCTGCAAACAATGCTTCACAACTGCTTTTGAATATAGCCAAGGAGAAACAAATGGAATGAGTCAAACAGAATTCCCTTGGGAACATTAAATACAACACTTTAATCATGACTGCACCTACCTAAGCCATCATCTTCCAGCAAAGCAGAGAAGGCAACTTCAATTATCATTCCTGTAAGTTCACCTTAAAAAGAAACCGTTCTTTCTCTTTAGAAGAGCATGTTCTCTTCAAAAGGGAATACACACACACAAAATCTTACATGGAAAAGGAAAAAATATTAAACAAGAGCTTTCGAAATGCAACTTAATCACATGCTCACCATAAACAGTTGTTAACATTTTAACAGCCACGTCTTGCCTTGCAGAGGATGTGCAGGCTCCAGGCCTTTTTGGATCTTAAGCATTTGGAGAGAGTTCAAAACGTTTCAAGGCAATGAGCATCTGGCTGCGTATCAGATGCCTTTGCACAAAATCAGAGCATCTCCAGAGCCCGCTGCAGGATAGGAGGAGGGAGATGCTAATCTTGGACCTTGGACACACATCCAAAGGATGGAACGAAGCCCAATCAGCAGTTATTTAAAATTTTTGTTCCTGTTTGGTATCCACCAAACAGAACACAGTAACCTCCTTTTACGTGGATGGGGTGACCATCACCTGAGAAGCTGCTTTAGCTCCCTGCCAACCATAGCCTTGAAATATGTATGGGCAGACATTTTCCTCTCAACTGCTCTCTGGCCAGTGCCCCCTCAAAATGTAACAACAGCTGCCAAAAGGTCATTTGTTTGCTACACAAAATACAATTTCAAGAACTAAGTAAGGACAGTGGGTTCCTCTCGTAAGAACCTCCAAAGTTTTAGCCAGACCCCGTTTCAAAGATTGCCACTGAACTGACAGAGCTCTAATGCTGAGATCACCCACAGTCACTTTGCTGCTCTTTGCTTAGATCAGCTCTCCATCTCCGAGACACAACGCCATCCCCAAAGTGTTTGCTCAGCTCCTTTCAAAGGACATCATAGAGGAGACCCTGCAGCCTCCACCGCCAGCTCAAGGGCTTTGCTCTCTTTCTGCTTGGACATTTGCTTTAAGTCCCCCACAAACTGATTCTGTCACAGCACTGTGCTTCTACTGACACAGATCCAGCAATAACACGGCGCAGTGACAAACTGTGCCAGTTTCAGATTTCTGCTCACCCCTTGCTCATCTGTGCACCAGACTAAGCCACTTCACCTGGCCCAGGGCTGCTGAAGTTTTTCAGACAATACACTCACCCTACACATCCACCTCTGACACCGCTCCCCTTCTCCAGCGCTCCCTCAGCAGTGACCAGAACCTCCTGCAGCAACACCCCCATCCCCTCCTCCTCAGCCTTCTGCACTAAAACATAACAATGCTTACACATCATTATTGACCCAGTAACTTGTTCTCATTTATTTTAGTCTGTGTGTTTTAAACCAAGCAAAATTAGTTGTTCTTTCCCGGAGACAATGGAGGGGAAGAAGGAACTGTGCCACTGCCCTCCCAGAGGAAGGACATGATTTCGCTTTCTCAGCTCCTTTTCCATTTCTACTGCTTTTGATGCTATTTTGCTCAGCGGTTTCTCTGCTTGACTTTCCCACCATTTTCTGATCAGAAACTGTGTAAACTCTTTCCTGTTAATAATCTCTGCATGTCCTGCAAGCACACATTTCAGCATTATCGTAAGAAGATGATTTTTTGTTACTCCTACAGCAGCTGGTATGGCAGCGGGAAGAATAACCGAGTGGACACCACCCTGGCAGCAATGATTTAATTCAGGATGCTCCAAGGGAACCTGCTGGTGCTTCTGCACAGAACTCATCCACTGCCCACGTGCCTGACTGGGTACCTGGAGTCAGGAGCACCGAGAGGAATGGTTCACGTGGTGTTTTCTCTGTCCTTGAGACCACCCAGCCCCGGAGCTGGGACGATGGAAGAGACGAAAAGGAATCAGATGTTAAAATCGCTGCTGTGACAGAGACTATCAGAGAAGCCAGTCAAATGTCCCTGCAGTGGGACACGCTGACACACAGACACGGTTACTGTGACCAATACCAGGCTATCCAAGGCTGCGGCTGTACAGCTGTCAGGAACAAACACCTCACTCTGGCAGGAAGCTTTGAAAATTACCTAATTCGGCCCTAATTCACTTCAGGGAAGCAAAGACGGTGTCACCTAAATGACACTGACTACTTTAAAAAAGCCCTTTAACAACGATGAAGTGACAATAAAAGCCCTCAGGAGCAAGACTCCATCATCACGTAGAGGAACAGGTTGCTTCTCTTCCGCTCTCCAGCACACACTCCTGAAGAATGGCTCTTCTATTTTATTCACCCCTTCATTCTGAAGATAAAATAGTTATTTTAATATAACCTCCATCAAAGCCACAGAACACAGGCTGCAGCCCAATCACAACCAGGCAGTCACGTTACTGCAAAGACACATTAATCTTTCTCATGAACCAGATTCTTTTGTCAGAAGAATGACAAGAAAATTAATATTCAGTTCTCCCAGACTAACATAATATCAATGTTACACATTAACCTGAGCCTGATTCTATTTTTTTCCAAAGTCATTAATAAAGTTCTCCAGCTTCAGTTAAAGCTGAATCAGGACTTTAGTTAGTAAGGTGGGCTGTGGGTGGTTTTGGTACCAGGATCTGTTAAGTTTAACTCCAAATTCGTGCTTAGAAATCCCACTGTACTATGGAATAGTCATGGGCTTTTTTCACAGATCAAATACTCACTTAGAAACACTGCATGTCCTCTTTTAATTTTGTCCTCTACGATCAAGAATGTGTGAATTGCACCAGAAACTGAAGAAAATGTATTTGTGCAACATAAAAGTTTGCCGTTTCTGAAGCTTGCTGAAACGCAAACCAAAAAAATTATAAGCTGGATTCACATAACCAGCATGGCTGGGCCTTTTCCCTCTCCCTAACATGACAAAAACCCACACCACACAGACATGTGACCGTTTCACCGCCCAGCCCAGACACGGCTCGGTCTCACCCATCCCACTCGTGTACGAGCAAGAATTTAATGTTGCATTTCTGAAATGCTCCAGGATCACCCTCCTGGTCATTCAGTGAACCTGGTCAGGGAACCGGTGCGGCTGAAAACAAACCCGTTTTTCCACTGGCTGCTTTCAGGTGACGGGTTCATTGTGCAGCCCTGTGGATGCCTGGGGAAGGTGAAAAAAATAAAAATGAAAAATAGAATCTGAAAGCAGGTCAGGGGGTGGTACAGAACTGCTTCCTGCAGCAGCGCCAGCTCCAGGCACTCGCCTGAGCTTGAGCTCCTACTGCATGAACTGCAGAAATGGTGCTTTTCAGAGTTTGTCTGGACTATCTGTGAAACACTGCAGAAGGCACTGAACCCTTAGAGCAACTGAAGAAATCTGTCCTGAGGGATCATTTCCAGAGAGCAGCTACTGTAACAGCAACTCCACAGAACTGCACAACTATTGCCAGGCAAGCGGAACAGGCTGAGGAGATGCTTTCTCTAATGCATTCTGTGATGCTGTTTCATAAGGCATTGATTTTCATTATTTTAGAACAGCAACTACGATCAAACACACAGAAACTGGTCTCCACTTTGCTAAAGGTTTTGAGAGCTGCTGATGAAGGAAATCTGGTAGTGGTGATGTCCAAGTCCTTTCTTAAGCAAAATTTTATTTGGTGTTAAATAGGATACCAAGACAAAGGGTTCCAAACAGAGGTGCTTTATACCCCCACTTACATAACGCAGGTATCTCAAATATCTCAATAAAGCTGCACAGCTCAAACCAAGCTTTCCCGAGGCTGGAAAGGAAACAGGCAGACACATTTCTGTTACAAAGGGAAGCTGCCGGGACTGACATCATTCCCACGGCCTTTCCTCACAGATGGACTCTGCCCGAGCTCCACACCTCCGCTCCACAGAACCCGATCTGCCGTGCCTTTTGTGCCCTCCCTCCGGGCACCGGCTCGGATTACAGGGAGCTACTGTTCCCTGGCATATTTTCAGCCTTTCTGGAGACAGCTCCCATTCTGTTCACGGAGAAGCCATGACATTTAACAGTTTTCAGCCCAGCACTGTTTTTAAACAACACTGATTTTAAACCCCATCTCTCAATCAAAACATTAAAGCCAACACGCAGCAACATATTTTAACATTTTAAATACAAAACAAAGGTTTCCTTGGAGTCAATGAGAACAAACATGCTCCCCAAGAGCACGAAAGAAATAGCAACCCAAAGAAAAGCCTTTTTTCAATGATTATTTAAAACCACTCAAACGAACAGCTTGCAGAAGTTCCAATCCACTCTGAAAACATCAGTTTCAGCAATATTTTTCTCATGCCTGTAACGTCTAGTAGTAAATAAATTTATTGTTCCTATTTATAGTACCACAGTCTTTAACATCACCAGGAGAAATGAGCTGGTAGATAATTGTGAACCATTATTAAACAAAATCATTCACTGCTCACATGGAGATATTCTAACACCCATTATGACACTGCTGGGCAGCCTGGTTTAGAGGAGGATATTTTTTACATCACTTATAAATGAGCAGAGAGATGAATCAGGCCCACATTCCCTGACAATACCACAGCCAGACAGGCGAAGGTGGAGGAACAGGGCTGAGGGACAGCAGGTGAACCAGGGGGTCACCATTCCACCTGGGCTCCGCTCAATGCTCTATTTGCCATCTCCAGGTGTTTCCAGATGTACACTGGATCTGTGCACAAGAACGGAGCGGAGGGTTTGTCTCAGCAGGGGAAAGCAGAGCCCTGGCGCAGGGTTGTGCCCGAACAAAGGGCACCCTCCCACCTCAACCCCACCCAGTCCTGGGCTGCTGTTCCCAGGGACGCTGGAGCTCAGACCCTTCTGGGAGTCCCAGCTCTGGTTACACAACTGGGGCATTGCAGCAGGGGAGCAGAGCTGAGTCTGAGCCCTCACAGCCACTCGTGTCCCCCGTGTGCCACGGGAAGCCAGGGCACAGCCCGGTCAGCACCTGTCCTTCTCCAACACCAACATCCTCACATTCTCCTTCCCAAACCAGCAATAGGAAAAAACTGTGTCCAACATCCTCACATTCTCCTTCCGGTGGCTTTGCTTCCCAAACCAGCAATAATAAAATAAACTATGTCCCACACTCAGCTTTTCCCCCTCCTCAATTATTTGGCTGCTGAATTTCCACTAAAGTGCTGCTCAACCAAACCCATCGCTTTCAGTTCCTTACAGACACATAAATACGCACAGAAAGCATCACTTGTCAGCAAAAAAATTCTTCAGCATCGTAAATTTTCAGAAAGATAATGCCTGTTCTCTCTATAAACTACAGCTTGCTACCTTATTTTTAAACTTTACTATGAAAAATGAAGTTAAACATAAACAAAAAGATTAGTATTAATCTGTTAACCCAATAGGACAACAATCCTTCACAGTTTTGCTACTTTAAACCACTATTTTTTAAGCCACAGAACAGAAATGAGAGGCCTAAAATGTACAACTCTGCTCCCTCTATTATGCTGCTAATAATATTCAATGAATATTTTATTTTACTTTACATTAAGGTCCACATTCTGCCATGACAGCACTGGGGAGTTTGTCTTCTTCTTCCTGCAGTTAAAGGACTGATTAATGTGATAGATCTGGATGAGCAAATATATCACCTTTAACACCTCCAGCCTCTTGAATTAGGGCACACTAAGAACAGTGTGATTTTTGTAACAAAAAGCATTTAAAAAAATAATCTAAAAGCCCCGAAAGTATGCAGCTATATCTGAAATCTGATGTAAAGGAAACAACTGGTAAGGAATTAAATTATTGCTGTTCTACAGTTTGCAACAACTGGACTGGAAACTACTTAGAGGATCTGGACTGGTCATGAGAGCTTCGTCTTTTCTAAGGGGATGAGGGAGGAAACTTTACAGATATTTTAAGCAGAAGTACAACAATAAAATGAAAACAAGTGGTTATGCATCAGTTTAGCCAATATTCTTTCTTTCTACTTAAGCAGCTGATACTTTCCTCTATTATGACCTTCTGGTCCTTGTTGTTTCACAAGAAATGATTGCTGGAGCATCAGTACAACCAAAAGCTTGAAAAATCAACAATATTACAAGTCAGCCATTATCAGCGTAGGAAGCACTTGCTTTAAATCATCAGAGCAAAAAGCAATGTGCAGCTTAAGAGCATAAATGTCAGTCTCCCAGAGGCTCAGCCACAACAACGCACTACAGAATTGCATCCACTAATGAGCAAATTATAGGGGAAAAGGCACTGTATTTACAGTCACATCCATTTGTCTTCTGTTTTTTAATTAAGGAGTATAATTGATATTGCAAAAGCTCAATTCAGCTTTTTAAGTGTAAGCATCTTACCATCTAAGTAAGGCCAACAAGTACCCGGGATGCTTCCTGTGCACCTGCAATGCAGATCAAAATAGACAATTCCACCCCCAGGGCTGCCTCAGCGTCTGTGCTCACATTTACCTTCACTGTCTCGGCTTTTCTCCAGTTAACAAGGTGGGCTCGGCCGCATTCCGCCGCTGCCCAGGGCGGGAAGGGAAGGGCCCCTCCTTCCTCCCCGCTGTCCCACCCCGTGTCCTGCGCAGGGAAACTGCGTCTGGAAGCATCTCCGTGTCTGAAGACGCCCCGCACTTCCCTGCTGCCACATCCCCAGCCGACAGGCGTTCTCCTCCCAAGGAAAAACCTCCTCCTCTCCAACGAAGGTTATTCCCTACCCACTCCAAAACGTACACAATCCATCCTTCCAGCCCTCCGCAGGCCCTGTGTTACCCCTGAAAGCGACACTGTTGTCACTTTGCAAAGTGCAAAGGTGCGACGCAAAAGGCGCCTGCGAAGGGTGCGAGAGGATGCGGTGCGAAAGCGGCCCCGGTGGGTGCGGGGGTGCAGCGGCCCCACCGAAGGCTGAGCGGAGCAGGGGCAGGCGAAGGGCGGCCGCTCTGCTGCTCTGGGGCACATCCCAAACAGAAATACAGACACGTCCGTGCCCCCCAAACAGAAACACAGACACGTCCGTGCCCCCCAAACAGAAATACAGACACGTCCGTGCCCCCAAACAGAAACACAGACACGTCCGTGCCCCCCAAACAGAAATACAGACACGTCCGTGCCCCCCAAACAGAAACACAGACACGTCCGTGCCCCCAAACAGAAACACAGACACGTCCGTGCCCCCAAACAGAAACACAGACACGTCCGTGCCCCCCAAACAGAAACACAGACACGTCCGTGCCCCCGAGCCGGCACAAAGGGCAGACAAGGGGGGCACAGCGAGATGCAGGGCAGCCTCTTCATCCCCCGTCCTCCAGAGACCACAGAAGGGCCCTGGATGCGCTCAGGGGCGCTTTGGTCCCGCGCCAGCGCCCCGGAGCCGCCCTGCGCCCCCGCCGCGCCGGTCGCTGCCCCGCAACGGCCACCGGGGGCTCTGACCGACCCTGGGAGGCTCTGACCGGCCCCAGGGGGAGGCTGTGACCGGCCCCAGGGGGA
>VYZT01057558.1:0-19460 GCA_013400735.1 Pomatostomus ruficeps | reverse complement strand
CGCGCGGGGCGGGGCGGGGCGGGAGCGCGCACGGGAGCGGCGCGCGCGGGCACGGCGCACCTGGGACAGCGACAGCGACAGGGACCGAGACAGGGACAGCGACAGACAGGGACAGGGAGGAGAAGGGAAAGGGCACCAGGTGCGTGGGAATGTGGGAAAACAGGGAATGCGCACTCCCGGCAGACGCTGCCGTGGTTAAAGCCCAGCTGGAAATTCAGCACCACGCAACTCCCGCCTCGCTTCTTCCCCTACTCCATCTCCCCAGCGCTGGAATGGGGAGGAGAATCAACCGTAAAATTTGTAGATAAGAACCGTTCAATAATTGAAAACAAAGTAAAATAGAGAAATCATGGTAAATAATAATGATGATGAAAAGGGAGAGGAAAAACACCCAAAAGAAGTGATGCACAATGCAATTGCTCATCTCCAGCTGACTGATATCAGGCTGCCCCTTCACAAATCCCCATCACCCCCCTTCCAGGTAACTCCCCCAGTTTATGTACTGGGAATAATGTTCTGTGGTGTGGAATATCCCTTTGGCCAATTCAAGTTCTCTGTGCCAGCTTTGCTGCCTCCCAGTTTCTTTTGCAAAACTCCTCATTGGCAAAGCAAAAGAAAAAAAAAAAAGAGTTATTGACTTAGGATAAACAGAACTTAACACAAACCAAAGCAGTGTGTTGTCAACACCATTCCCCTTCCAAACCCAGAACACAGCACCGTACCAGCTACTGGGAATAGGCGAACCCTCGCAGCGGAGGTGAGGACAGAGGCGCTCCAGGTGTGTCCGTGTGTCGGGAGCAGGGTGTGCACATCTGTGCGTTGGTGTGAAGGATGAGCGGGGTGGAAACATCTGCGAGCAGGAGCTGTGCGTTCCAAAGGATCACGGCAACATGTGCCTGGATGTGTGGGAAGCAGCCTGCCTGGAGTTTGGGGAAGTTTGCTGTGCTGTTGGCACACGGGTGTGTGAGTTTCCCACCGAAACAGGCGCAGCTGCAGCAGAGCCCCGGGAGAGCTGTGGGGGTGGAATTCCTGCAGCCTGTCCGGCTCTGCACATGCACCTTCACTCTGCACTGCCATTTCTGCATTAATATGTGAATAAATGTGACTTTCGACCACCCACCAGCGGGGCAGGCTCTGGGTGTGCAGCTGCACACGCTTGGGTATTCTCTGCATTTTCCCTACAAGTCAATGTTGAAGATGATGGCACAAGGCACAGTCGCTGGCCTGTGGTGCTGTCTCTGGCAGATGCACACCAGCATTTTTCTATGCAGTGTCTTTCCTGTGTTTGGTATGGAAATAAAATACTCCATTATAAGGGACTGCAAAATCAAGAGAGAGAAACTTGATTCTTTGAAGCAACCAATAGAAAAGGCCAATTAAAGTTTCTAGAAGTCAGAGATAATGATTTTCTTAATCAAAAGATGCAACAGGAAAGTATTTCACACCTTCACCAAAATCAAACTCAGTGTCAAGCTGCAAGCTGCCGGCTCTGCCTGCCATCAAGGTGATTCTGTTGTGTGTGAGGACACAGAGGATGGATCTTTATGCTCTTTGCCCCTTGCAGCTCCTAAAGCCAAGGAAAAGGAAGCACAATGTAGCCTAGAGGGAAATATTTTAATGAAAATCTGTTAGTCAAAGCTAAAACCAAGGACGACCAGTTTTAAATGGGTGTTTAGAAGTGAAAAGCCTGGTGCAAGGGGAGATTCAGCTCTGCCAGCAGCAGGGCAGGAAGGCCCTTCCATCTTATCTCAGATCCATCCAGCTTTTTATATGGAACGTGGACTCTTAATTTAGGATCCCGTCAGGTGACAAACCAGTCTGAGAGAATGATTCAGTCAGAACCTGTGCCAAAAGAGAAATGCATTTGCCATCTGAATCATCCTGGCAGGAAAGACAGGAGGATGTTGAATTCAATATGGATCCCTAATAACTGAACACAAATGAAGGAAAACCTCCATCTGTGTTGTTCCAATGCGTTTTATTAGCAGGCCTTAGGATGTGACATTTATAGAACAGAAATACGTACCTGTGTTCCATGAAAGGAAAACCTGTTGGAAACCAGGGGATAAAAATACCTTCATTCAGAAATAAAACTGAAATAGTCCCTGTGAATTTTTTCCGTGTGCCCCTGGTTTCTCTGAAGTTTTCAGTTCTCAGAAGTTTCAGCCTGCGAATGTCACCTCAATTTGTCATCCTCTGAAAGGCTGCTCTGCCCCTGGCCAGGTGAGCAGCACTGAGCTGCCCCAGTTCCTTCGTGTTCAAAATGGAATGGGAGCATGGCAATTACGTGTCATTAATATCTGCAAAATCCTTTAAAAATCCTGAAGAGGGGAGTGCAGTGTAATACAATTATTGCTCAGTGGCTATAACTGGAATAAATTCTGACCCCCATTGCAACCCCTGAACTTTGGAGATAACCAGAAACAGAAATCCCCAACCCATCAAAGTGCAAACTCCAGGCTCTCAGAGGTGAGCATTTTGCAGTGAATGTTTGTGCTTCCCCAAAATCAGGGATCACAAAAGCCTTGACATGATGTGCAGTGGCCTGTACAGCCTCTTGCTGGCTCTCTGCTTTCCAGGTGCCTCTCTCCCAGTTTTTCTTTCGCTTGCTCTGCTTTTCAAAAAGCAGGGATTACAGGGAGAGGGGAGAGCAGCAGAGCAGAGCAGAGCAGGAAGGTTTAATCACCTCCCCTGTGTGGCTGCACACGGATGTTGTTTCTCTTTGCTGTGCATCTCTAATATCAACAAGCACAGCTGGCCTGGTTTTGATTCCGGTAATGCGGATCTAAATCCAGGCACCCTCCACCCTATAAAGCCAAAAGAGTAACTATTAATTAGATCAGCGTGGCTGAGATGAGAATCCGGGATTAGCTTCCCATTCACCCCGTGGGGAAGGAGAGCAGCCTGCTGCAGTGGCTGTGCCTCCGTGCGAGCAGGGAGCACCCAGGCCGTGGGACGAGTTCCCTGCTCCCGGCACCGTGCAGGGGAGGCCAAAGGACAGGGATTGTGCAGAGTCCTTCCCAGAGCTTGGTGGGGAACCACAGCCAGGATGAAACACAACTGAAATACTGAAATGTGGTGGGTGATGTGATCCCTCTCCGTTTCAAAGGGCAAGATTTTAAAAATCAGAACCAAATGTACCTAAGTGTGCGTGTACAGAGACCTCTAACAGCGATCCTTATTCCTGCCTCTGCTGTCGGACATCCCAGCAGAGGAGCACCAGTTAAAATCCTCTCGGCCTGATCCCGCTCAGCGGCACCGTCCAAGCCAGCATTCCTCCCGCAGGGCTGTTCCTGAGCGCTGCCTTTGGTCCCTCTGCTGCACTTCACCAACAGCCTCTAAGATAATTAGCAGTCATCAGATGAGAATTAATTTTTAACAAACTTCTCCCTGCGTGGGAGAGGGAGTGGAAAGCTCAGTGAATGGCAGGAAAAGTCTGTGCAGGGAGTGACGACAGGTCCTTTTATCGTCCTCCAAAAACCAGTGACATTACCAAGGATTTATTTACAGAAGCTGGGAGGAATGAGGAGACGCTGTCAGCTCCTTGAGGCACAGACTGGTTTTAGTTATTGTTTTTCCTCTGTTTGCACAACACTTGGGCCGGGGGGCTCCTGGTAGCAGAGGAAACCTCCTGCCGCAGAACATCTGATGTCAAGTGCTGAAACTGATGCCCAGACATCTCCTGAGGAGGAGGAGGAGGAAGCAGGTCAGGATCCGGGAGATGCCGAATCCAGCCCGACATTTGCGGCTGGAGGAGCTGGAGGTGGGAGCTGCCGTGAGCTGCACTCGCATCTCTGCGCAGGGAGGGGGGCACAGCTCAGATCCTTCCTGCAGCTCTGCCCAGCGGGGAAATGGTGCTGCGCAGAGCCAGCTGTGTTCCAGCTGTGCCCCGCTGCCCTGCACTGCCTGAGGGTCACGGCTTCACAGCCGGCTGCTCGGGAGCACCAGCAGTTGTTTTGAGCAGGAGAGAGCATCATCTGCAAACAGCTTTGCTCGGCTCTGCCCTGCTCTGGCTCCCTCAGCAGCCGGCAGCCAGAAGGGTTTTGCATCCCTCGTATCATATATTGCCCAGAAAGCTAATTTAGTGCAAGCTGCCCTTATCTCATCCATTAAATGTGCAGTGAATTGACCTACTCCCCGATCGTAAAACATCGCTACAATCACTGGCTGGGAGAAGGCGTCAGCCCCTTGCTCAGCTCCCTTATCTCCACTTTACCAACCCGACTCTTAGTAAATCCATTATTTTTCAGCATTAATTCATGAGATGGCCATTAGCCAGAATTCTGTGACTGTACAAACAAGGGCAAAAGCAGTTCCCACCTTTCAATGATATCATGGGCCTTTCCCAGAAACCTGGGGAGTAAAGGTCCTCATTCCAATCAGAGAGGGTGCAATTAAGGGCCAGAACAAGCTTTCAAAAAGCTCTTCAACCAGACAGCTAAACTTAGACAATTGATCCCCAAAGGAAAAAGGACAAGTTGTGAATAGCCTAGAAATAAGAGGAGAAGAAACAAACAATTTTTCTAGGGCAAAAGAAAACCTGTGAAATCTGCCTTTTAAGACTTTCACAAAACCCCTCCAAAAATTAAGAAATCCAGTCTGTAAGGATTCACTGACAGGTTTAGTTGTGTACGCTCGGGCTCTGCCTACTGTTTGCTATCAAAGATGATCAGGAAAAAGCGCCTGAGCTGTGTGTTCGGGGAGCAGAAGCCACGCCGGGCGCCTGGCGGTGCTGCCAGCCCCGCTGGGTGTGCTGTGGCCATTACGGTGCATTAGCGCTCGTCACACGCACTCTCACACAAGCCGCGATTGCTGCCTTTCAGGGCAGCGACAGAGCCGCTCCCGAGAAGCGGAATCGCAGAGGGAGATGTACCCTTGGGCCAGAGAATCATTAAATCACCAGCATCAGGAAACCGGCTGCGATGTGACTTGACAGCTGCGCACGCAGTTGTACAGGACGAGGCTGAGGCTGTGTTTACTCTGGATTTTTTAAACCTGGTCTACATTGAATTTTCCCCCCTCTGAATAATTCCCCACCGTTGCTAAGCCCTGTGCTGCCACAGTCCTCCATTGCCTCCTCTTAACAAGCAGTGCCCACGGGAAGAGCTTCAATCCGGCTGGACACAGAGTGGGAGAAACCGTAGAAGTATTAAGGTTGGAAAATACCTAAATATAGGATTCCTCTCGCTGAGATTCAAGGCATGGAAATATTAAATAACCTGCCAGAGCACACTGGGAAGCTGAGCTACATCGCCCGAGGGCCTGCCTCACATTTTAAGAGAGATGATCTCTATTCCTGTGGAACAGAACATGCTCGCTGTTAGCTCGGGAAGCGCAGACGCCTGTAATCTGTCTTTTAAAAAGGGCTTTTAATGACCAGGAAAGTGCACAGAGCTCGGAGCTTGCCTTATAAACCCGAACCGCGTCCTGCCTCTAAGCACAGCATTCCACCTCCCCACAACGCAGCCGCTCCGCGGTCTCTAGGTGAGGGAAAACGAAGGGAGTTTATTTTATCTGCCCTGATGGTGGCTGGTAATGACCTGCGAATTGGTGTCATGTGTGGCTTTTTTTTTTGCAGGCTGTAAAACAATTAGGTCTGGTCCCCAGTTAGAGTTTTGCTCCTTGTGTCTGGGAGGGTTTTTGCGCTTTGCTGCCGGGGAGCACTGGGTATCTGGGAGTTGTAAAGATGTCTGTGGTTTTATTGCTAGGTTTTTACAAACCTCAGGTTTGTATTTTTATTATGATTGCTGCTGTGAGGACATTTAAAAAAAAATATCACGTTTCTCTTTGAGATTGCATTTCACTCTGTTGATCTTTCTCTTGACATTTCAGGGAGTTGGGGGATACTGGCAAAACATGCAGAATAAGCAAAGGAGATCTCCTTCACCCCAAATCCCACCTTTGCCAAACTGGGGAGGCACGGGATGTTTTCATTTATTAATTTCACATGGACTTGGGCTGGTGGGAGGCAGTGCCTGAGCAGAGCAGGGCTCGCTGTGATGCTAACAGCCCAAGACAGAGCCATTTTCCCTCTCCTGTTAGAGCTGCTGAATCTTTTCCCAGCCCTCTCTTTCGCTCAGCCAAACCTTATCTAAATATTCTGTTCTCGGGGCAACAGACAAATTGCGCAGCTGTTTAAGTGTCGCTGTTTCAGACCTGTTTTCAGACTGCAGAGTTGTGTTTCAGATTGATTAAGCAAATGATGCACAAAGAGGAAACCTCTTCCATCTTTTAGCCGAGACTAATGGTGAAGTTGAGAGGTGGAGATGTGCTGGCGTTTGGCTGCTGTAGAGCTGTATCAATTCTCTGTTCTCACTAGTCAGGAGAATTCTAAAATCTTGTCATCTTGCCTTGAAGATACAGAATTGGTTTCCATCAGCTTGCTGAAAAAAAAAAAAATGAAAAAGGCACGTAGGAACCTGTAGTCAGTCTCAGCTCGTATCTTTTTATTATGTTCACTTTCAAAGGACCCCAAAGAACTTGGCAGCTATTAAGGAGGTGGTGATAGAGCTGTAAATTACACGGCAGTGCCCTGGAAAGAGCCAGTTTCGCTATTTGGAAAAAGGAAAGTTAAAGTCCATTTACTGTGCGAGCTGTTGCAAACACTCAGACTTTCTGACTGACAGGATGAAGATGGGAGCAGCTTAGGACAGGAAAATTTTTGCTGCTGGGAGTTATCCTGGATTATTTATTCTCAGCGATGGTTCATTCCAGGCACTGATAATGACAGCGCTGTAGTCACCAAGTCTCAGCCTTAAATGAAGTATTTATGGGTACCATTAAAATGCTGTTGCTCACGTCCTCAGCAGATTTTGCCGGGATGGACCCTGAGATAACCCTGGGATGAGTGGCTGCTTGACAAATTGTCTGGAGCCTTTGCAGGGTTCAGGGTGCTGGTTTTCCTTCTGCTCTGTGACCTTTAGCAAGGCAGTTCCCGTCTCTCTGCCCACCTCCCGCCTGGCTGGGACTGCCTCAGGCTGTGCAGATCCGCAGCGCCTGGAACAGCAGGACGGGGATGGCGGTGGAGGCTTCTTGGCAGCGGAGGGATGCCAGCAGCAGATAATCACCAACCGGAGCCATCGGGTTTGCATAAACACAGAGCTGCTCCATCAGACAGTCTGTGCCCCGAGCAGCCTCTCCGGGCCTTCTGTGAGCGCCTGCTGACAGCAGAGCTGTCCCTGGGGCACGTTCCTCCCCGAGTTCTGCACACGCCCGGGGCACGAACAGTGCCGGGCTCCGGGGAACATTTCTGAATAAAACCAGAGAAGATATAAAGCTTTGTTATTTTGTTTTGTGTTTTTCCATGCAGGGTATGGTGGTTTGGCATCTGTCAGGCAAACAGATTAAGAACAGATGGGGGAAAATGTGAAACCCCGTTGATCTCCAAGGGATTAGTTCAGAAACACGGGGAACAAACGCACGCTGGATTCTGGCCCCTGCGCTTACGTCCTTTCTGCAGGCACTGCCCCAAACGTGCTTCGTGCTGGGGAACAGTCCTGCCCCTGTGCCTTGGGCACCTCCAATGTGTCCCTCTTGTCCTGCTGCTCCCTTCCAGCCCTCACCTCAGGCCTGGGCTGTGCCAGGGACACACTTGGGGTTCCTTCTGCAAAGTGAGGGAGAAGCGCTGCACCCTGCCCTGAACCTGCGGGCGCAGAGACTGTGACCCCTTCCTTTGGCCATGCTGGTTCCCAGCTCTCACGGTTGGTTTATTGTCCCTCTTCAAAGCCAGCTCAGGTCACCAACATCCCCGAGCGCATCCCCGAGCGCGTCCCCGCTCCAGGGCCGGCGCCGCCTGCAGTTCCTCCGACAGCCAGCGGAGGGCACCCGCCCCCCGCGCACGGCGCTGGGTCCGGGAAAGGTGGGAAAGAGTCCGGGAAAGGTGGGAATAGTCCGGGAAAAGGTGGGAAAGGGTTCGGGGAAGAGGTCCGGGGAAAGAAGGGAAAGGGTCCAGCAAAAGGAGGGAAAGGGTCCGGGGAGAAGTGGGAAAGGGTCGGGGAGAGGGTCCGGGGAAAGGTGGGAAGGGTTCGGGGAAAGGTGGGAACGGTTCGGGATCAGCTGCCCGTGAGCACCGGGACAGCGTGGGACGGACCCGTCCCGGGCTCTTGTCTAGCCCCAGCCCCTGTGGGGTCTAATCCTGAGCCTTTCAGGAGAAGGTTGAGATGTGCCTGCAGCCCTGTACACCGTGCGGGTCCCCAGAGCCGTCCCTGTCCCCTCCGGAGCCCATGACCCCCTGGCTGTGGTGTTGCCAGTTTGGCTCTGGAGCCCGTGACTCCGTGGGTGGCAGGAGGGCTCTGCCCTGACTTGGTGTCCTGGGTGATGGCAGCAGCAGAGATCTCAGAGCAAAATGCAAAACCTCGGCAAACATTAATTTACGGAGCTTGAACTGCCCTCTCTCCCATGGGCCATGCAAGCAAACGAGCTTCAAACTCCATGAGAGACCTAATTTCAGACGTGGCTCGTATGAGGTTTGCCCTGTTCAGGGGATCCTCTCTGACATGCATGGCCCACTGCCCAGCGTCAGTCTTGATGCTACAAAGTTTGAAAGTACAACAGCAAAATAAGGCCCTCACCCTGCTACTGCCTTCCCCACCTCAGGTGGAACATTCACATTTTCCTTCTGGTTCTTTATGGGAAAGGAACCAACAAAAGGAGGAAGAGTAAAAGTTAAACTTCAGGGGAGAGTCCAGGAAGAGTTCAGTGACCTTTGAAAATGCTACACCCACTGTGCTAAATAAACTCATTAAAGTTACATCTAATCAGCGAGCAATTATCTCTCTAAATCCCCTTCTTTAGGGGCCCGGGACCCATCCAGAGAAAATGGAATCAGAATAATTTAAAGCTACGAACACCACGTCTGTGCTCAAGAAATAAATCAGTACCTCAGCTCCTCAGTGATGCTGTGGGGGATGCCCATGGTGCCTGGATGAGATTGGGTTTTGGTCAGCTGGCTGCCCCTTCCCTTCTGGCTGTCCTCTGTACTGGACAGAAATACGGATTTTACTCCTGGCCCACAAAGGAAATCTTGGTCTTCAATGAGCCATCGAGCACAATACCTGGAGCTGGAAAGGGAGGAATGTGCAGAGAAATGTACCTAAGTCTTGGAGAAAGTCCTGCAGCCTTTCACCACACATGGGCCTCATACAGCTCTCCCGAGGAATACCTGGATAACACGGAACCCTCCAGGCATGGAAGCAGCACTTTGTGGGCTGCGTGGTGCTGGAGCCGAGCCTGGATGTGGCCTGTGGGCTCTGCACCTCTCCTGGGGCTCCCTTGTCCACCTTGGCTCTTGCCAACACTGCAGGAATAACCACGGCTACGATCCACCCACCTCCTCCTCCTGCTGATCCCTGGCTGCCTGTAACTGGGACCAGCTGGAGGAGAGCACCCAGGAGGTCCCTCTTGGCTCTACAATTAAAACTGTTCTGATCCCAGAACCAGCACAGGCCAAATCTCTGCTGCACCAACCTGAGCGATGCATTTCCAGCAGCGGAACCAGTGCGGGCGGCAGCTGAAGGGCCTGGCTGACCAGTGGAACGATGAGGCACAGCCACCACCCATGGACCTGGGGTCCATAACAGAGGCCAGGCCCCTCACTGGCTGTAAAACTCCTACATAAGGCTTTAAAGATTTGTTAGCTGTAATTAAGCAGCTTTCTGGTCCCATCAGCTAGATGTAACAATCCCTCCTAGCCCATTAACAAAAAGAGCTGGCAAGGCTGCGTTTGATGACTGACTGAACAATATGAAGAGGTGGTGATTTGCTGGCGATGTGTTAAAACAGGCAGCAAATCAGCTGGCAACCTGCACCGGGCTGAAACAAAATCAAAGCAAGAGGCAGATGACTTTGAATGGGCTCCAAAGGTCACAGAGAAACAAGCAAAAACTGATAAAGTTCACAGGAAAACAGAGCGAGCAGAAGGAGCGCTGCATCTTCTTGGCACCGGCAGCAGTTGGCATCCGACTTGGAACGAATGTGTTTCGGAGTTAAAAAAATACATTTATCTGGAGGGAAGCTGGAGGCATAAAACCCAAAATGAACTGGTGCCTGCGAGCCTGGCTGTTCCAGCACTGGGGGAGCGTGCAGGGACGGCGGTGCTGGGGAGCTGCAGTGCCACGGGGATGGTGACACTGGGGGCAGAATCCAGCGGTGGCTGTCCCCACGGTGGGTGCAGCGGGTCACAGCTGCAGGATGTAACTGTGCCCCATGGGTGCTTCACTCTGTCCCATCAGTCATGGGAGGGGACCCAGAAGAACAACACAGAAGAACCAGCTCCAGCGTTGGAGCTCAGAGTCTGATGATCCTTACATGAGGCAAGGTAGAACCGCCCATGAGAAAGAAGCCAAAAAAGTCCCTTTGCACTGAGGATGCACCAAAGTCGGTGGCAAAAGCACTGCCAGGCCAGTGCAAGGAGCTCTGAACACCCCGAGGGCGGGATGAACATCCCAAAGGTGCAGAGGAGGAGATGAGTGTTAGTTGGTACTTTCCTAATTACAGGATCTGCTTCGCTATTTTAAATCGCGTTCCATGCAATATTGAAACACGCAGGTTTTCATCTTTTGGCAGTTTGGTTGGTACAGCATGTAATTATCCCTGCAGCTTGGGGCTGATTTGCAGACACCCAGCAGGGATAAAAGAGGTAGAAAAAGTGCCAGCGTTCCCTTCTCTCTTGGAGTTTGGCAGAATCGAGCTCCTGCACCTTTGCCTTTGCGTTGCATTAGGAAGCAGCTGTAGGAGGCTGGGAGCAACCAAGCCCAGAGAAATGGGAAACACAAAAGGGAATGGTTCATACCAGTTCCTCCCAGTGCTGTGACAGGAAGGGTTCAAATCAGCGTGTGAGTCGCAAACTCCCATCAGTTCCTGAGGGGTTTGAGCTCCTGAGGGCATCACCTTCCTGCAATCAGCAATCTTCAGCGTGGACATCAGAAACAGCCCAGTCCACAGGCCAGATCAGGAGCTCCTGACTGCCCCCAGCGAACGGCACTGGGCTTTGGGATCCATGGGAGAGACCTGCGTGCAGATCCCAGCCTGAGGGCTGTTCGCAAGGAATGTCTAGGTTTTGTAATGCAGAAAAACCCCTTATCCTGCAAGCCCCTGCATGTCCCTGCCATGTGTGGGGTTGTGGGGGGTTCACGGAGGGAGGGATTGTATCAGTGCTGTCTGCTTTGGGTGGAGGAGTGGGTGGTGGATGATGCCATTTCCAATTCCTAGCAGGAATCTGGATGTGTCTGTGCTGGGAAATTGCAAAATAGAACATTGTGCTAATTAATGCCAAACTGGAGGGCTTTGAATATACATCACCAGAATAACCTTTAGCAACCACTAGATGCCTTCCACCCATGAGTGGCTCATAAGGAGCGTTCATATTTATTACGTGGCAGTGGAAATCCATCTCGAGAGCGACCACCGTGCCCAGTTAGGACTGCATTGTCCAGCGTGCACAGAATGAAACACCCTCTGCTCATTCATGCTCCAGAAGTGCTGGTTCCACCACTGGCAGCCCTCTGCACCGACTAAAATACCTCTGAGCCAGTCCAACGAGGTTTTTTTTCCAGGTTTGCTTCTCCACAGTGCAACCACAGATCGTGCTCTACGGAAAGCTCTGAGCCTTGGAAAGTCTAGAGTTACTGTAGGTTGCAGAGGTTGGATTTGATCCTAAAACAATGAAAGCGAATGTGAAAAAGGCACAGATGGCTGTCGCCTCTGTGCCATTTGGAGTGGGGTTTGGTTCCCGGCCAGGCAGCCCATGCCACAGTTATGCAAATAAAGGCGGCAGAGTGGGATGCAGGGGTACCCACAGCCCTGACAGGCTGGGGCGTGAGGGGTGAAACAGCAGAGGGGTTTCAGAGAGGGCAAAAAGGTCACCACACCTCAAGGACAGAGGGTTTGAGGACACAGGGTCACCAAATCCTGGCTTCACTTCAGGAAAAGGAGGCTTTGCTGTGGCTCCTGGTGTACCTGGATATTCCTGACAGCCCTTCCCTGGGGGAGCTCACTGCTCGTCCCTCTGTGTGACATCAGCTCCTCGGGATGGGGACACTGACGTGGAGTTCAGCCCAGCAACCAACAACAAAGAGAGGCACAGAAGGGAAGAGCCTGATGAAAGGAGGAATGAGAAGAAGCCATGGGAAAATAATTCAAATTGCCTTGACCGAGGGTGCGCTGCCAAGGTCCGGACCTTGAATTCAGCGCGGTGTAAGGGGATGTAAACAAAACCGCATCCTCTGACTCCAGGGCTGGATTTAGTCCTGTCGTGGATTCCAAGGAGACACAAAGGGGTAAGACTGGGCTCCAGCCTCCCATTAAAAATGCTCTTCTCCAGTGAGCCACGGGTAATAGAGCAGATATCTCTGATAATTAAACTACTAATCAACCCCTTTTAGAAACTGCCTGATGGTTCCCATCTCAATCTCCTGCGAGGATGGGGAGGCTTAGAAATTTAATACAACTCTGTGGTTGAGTTAAACATCAGGCAGGTTTCAGACTGTGCTTTACTAGAACCAGATGAATTTCTAAGCTCAAAATCCAGCATACAGAATGCTGATTAAGTTTGATCTGGTGACCATCTGTCCTTGTGTTTGTAGTATGAGTAGCTAAATGAAATTCTGGAAAAAAAAGGGTTATCTTAAATACACTCAGGATAAAGCAAATTGAAGAAAGCCCCTTTCACTGTTGCTATGTGAATCTTCTCAGCGAGAGGGGAAGATTAGGTTAGTCTCTGAAGTTACATATGCTCAAGTTCACTTTTTTGGACTCTCAGAAGCTGAAACATCAATCTGTAACTTTTGCTTGAATTGCATCTTGTGAATTTTCATTTAACTGCACGCTAAACCCAGGCAGACGCTCAGCTGAGTTCTGTGGTGAGAAATGTTTCACGGTCACAGAAAGTCAGTGTCTTGGAAGGTGTAAATTGGTGCAGCTCAATGCAATTTCCTTCCTTTTCCAACTTGACTTGGGCCAGCAATCACTCCAAATTGCTCCCCCACTCCTTAATCCTTTAATCCTTTAATCTATCTATCTATCTATCTATCTATCTATCTATCTATCTATCTATCTATCTATCTATCTATCTATCTATCTATCTATCTATCTATCTATCTATCCATATTTATTGGTTCACCCATCTTTTTACTTAGATCGAGCAAGTGAAGACAATGAAATGATGAGTAATAGCTCCATGACCAACCAAAGTTCAGCTAAGAGCAGAGGTGATGGTTGCCAGACTTTTTTTTTTCCCAGCCATAATGGAAATTTGCTGGAGAAAAGAGCAGGATGATAAATGATGGCATCACATAACGCCCTCCTTTGAAGAGAGCCAGCTCAGGGGCTGGGCCCATCTGCAGACTGAATAGGGCAGAAGAGAAAGTATTGGGAAATGCAGAAAAACAGCTCCGTGGGGATCACAAATACCAAAACAGACAGCGCTGGTCAGGCTTTCTAACGGAAATGGTTTCTAACATGCAAAGGCACCAGCCTGGGTCCCCAAGCCCCATCTCAGGGCAGTGGCTCCTTCGTGTGAGGCACCACGGGGAGCGCAAAGCAAAAACAAATCCAGTCTGTGTCCTTTGCAGTCTCCCCCGCTGCCCAAGGGACTTTGCTCTTTGAAACGGAGGGTATCTGTTCTCTAAAAGGACTTGTTCACATGTCAGCACGTCGGCCTGCGACCAACAGAGAGATGCCGAGCGTGGCTGCAGGGCTGGGCTGGGGCGCAGGACGGCTCCGCGAGGGGAAGAGGCTCAGCACAAACCACAACAAACCCGGCTGGCGGAGCTCTGGGGAGCGCCTTGGGTGGGGGAAGCTCTGTGCTACCAGGGGAGCTGCCTGCTCCAGGCTTTCCCACTGCTCACCCCAGGCCTGACTGCTTGATCTGCCGGCAAACGGGCAAAGTCTGCAGCTAGGATGCTTTTCTGGGGGAAGAGAGAGCCACAAGCCATCCCTCGTGGGGGGCATGGAAGGAGTTTGGCACGAGAAGCCAAGCAGATGCATTTGCAAGCCCGTGGTTATTGTCTGGCCTGCTCTGGTGAGTCCCTGCATCCCCAGGCAGCGCTCCTGCCTGGGTTAATACCCACCTAGGTGCTCCTTCCCGTGGCTGGGAGGGAGGTCACACAGACAGTGCCTGTGAAATGCATCTGCCTTTGGTAAAACCCTGCCAGAAGTGCTCAGAGTCTGCAGCTGACACAAGAAAAGTCAAGCATTAGGATCCTTTCTACCTCAAACAACCCTAGGAACAGAGCACTTTGTTTGGACGTCACCGGGCTGCATCCACGCTTTTTACGTGGCCTTTTCCTCTGCATTTTCATTTGCTTTGTGAAGTTTAAAGAGACGCTTGTTTTTCTTGCTAATTCTTTCCTCCCGGGTGCTGATAGGGATCTCTGTAACATGAGGCCAGCTGGAAGAAATTCAAACTGCTTTCTAAATGTTGTTATGATAGAGTGTGGGGGACATGTCTTTGAAGCTGCTGGGCTCAGGAGAAGGTAGGGGCAGTTAAATTCTCTCTCTGGAACAAATTTGGAGCCCCTACCTGTGAAAACACGAGCCACTAGCCGGTGTCACCCCGTGCCAACCTCCAGGCAAAAGAAAACTGAGGTAGGTGCTGTTCAGTTGATGTTTCTGCACCCTGGGAGGATGAGAGCCTGGGGCACAGCCCATCCTGGTGCAAGGGGGGCTGCAGCCTGGCAGTTCAAGCTAAATATTCCAGTTCAAGTGGAGGTGGGAAGGTGCACTGATGTGTGCTTCACACCTTAAATTAAGCCTTCTTTTAAACCAGGAGAAGGAGTAAGGGAATCCTCTCTCTGCCTTCTTGCTTCAAAAAAAGGTAAATATTTTAAAGTCGCTCACTGAAAGCAGAATCTGCTGCTGGCAAATGTGTGAGGCAAGTCAAGGCAGGAACCCCGTGGCAGGACACAGGAGCTGGGAAGGTTTTCATGGGGGTTTTTAATTTCCTAGCTCCTTTGCTTCCCTTTGTTTTTTTTTTTTTTTTTCTTTTTTTGTTGCTGCACTGATCCTGCAGGGATCCCTGTGCCCCTGGGAACAGCCTCCCAGTGATCAGCCTGCTGATGGACTTGTCTCCCTGACTGGGCCAAAACCACACTTGTCTAAGGGAAAGTCAAAATCCTGGTCTCCTGCCTGGAAACTTCAGGTGTTTAGGCACAAAGCAGGGGCTTGCACTGCCTAAATCCAGCCCTGCCTGCTGGAAGGGCTGTGATTGCTCCATCTCATCTGCCAGGAGAGGTTTGTTTCTGACTCCTTCCCCCCTCTTTCTGCAGCCTGGGATGAAAATCCCCATGGAACAGGGCTCTGTCAGCCCCATGGACACGCTTCCATGTGGCACACGTTGGTTATCAGCACCTTGGCAGAGATAAAGGAGGCAGAAAAAGAGAGAAGCCCTCGAGGGAGGAGATATCCAGCCTATTCAGCCTCATGTTTATATTGCTGATTCAGTCCTAGTGCAGGGAAAACAAAATAAAAGGGAAATAAAGGCTTTCCTCAGAGCCAGACTTTCAGAGAAGCCCAGCAGTTTATGGAGTGCTGGCCCTGTTTGAAAATCTGGCTTCAGTCATGGCTACTGAGCCCTTAAAGTTTCTTCTTCAGAGGGGAAGAGACTCGATGTGACTCGGGCATGGTGGGAGGCTGACAAACCCTCATGAAAGGCATTTGTAATGTGTGGGGCCTTGGAAGCAACATGAAGAGACAGCCAAGAGCCCCGAGGAGCTGGAGAGGAAGAGGCTGCACATGGGCTCTGAGAACCCAGGTCTGCTGGGCTTCGCCTCCCTCCTCTTCTTCCCTTTGTGGCCGTGTCCTGCGCAGGCAGTTTCCATAGGCATTTCCTGGGAAGGCTGCACAGCCAAAGTTGCATTTAAAAATTGGTTTTTTTGTTTCTTCAAACCACATTTTCAGGGTTAGCCTGTGCGTGTGGGGCACAGAAGTATAATATGAACTCAACTTTATCTGCGCGGACAAAGCGTGAGCAAGTTACAGCCAACTCCAACAGACCCTACATCAAATCCCACAATCTCCCAAAGCACACAGTGGCAAAAGCAGCGCGCTGCCTCCCTGCAGCCAGCCTGCTCCAGCTCCCAGGGCTCTGCTCCTTCATTCCCTGCTTTCCCCAGGTCTCAAAGCAAAGCCCACAGCAAAGCAGGTTCCCCCTGGCCACCCCCTGGCCCTGGGTGCTGTGACAGCGCTGCTGCTGTCATCACCCTGTGCTTCCACATTCCCCCTCTCTCCAGCCACCTGCTCGCTCGTGGCTTTTCCACGATGCCAGGGGTGTTTTGGAGAAGGAATAGGGTGTTTTGGAGCAGGAACGGGGTGTTTTGGAGCAGGAACGGGGTGTTTTGGAGCAGGAGCGGGGTGTTTTGGAGCAGGAACGGGGTGTTTTGGAGCAGGAATGGGGTGTTTTGGAGCAGGAATGGGGTGTTTTGGAGCAGGAATGATGTGTTTACGTGGCTGGGTAGCAGTTTCTGTAAAGGGGCCCAGTTTCCTGGCTGAGGACTCTGAGTGCTCCAGTATCTGCATCTCTTTGGACATTACAATTCCCTGCCTTGGGGAGAGAGAGTGTGGGGCCATTTCCCCTCCTCTTTGGCTACAGGGAGGCTTGGCAACCACCCCCAAGAGGGAGGTATTCACCCTGCCATGCCTGCAGCGCCTGTGACAAAGCCCTGGGAAGGGCTCCCTTCGTGGGAGGATTTTAGGATCAACATACACAGCTCTGAGGAATGAGAAATCCTTGCTCCTGCCCCACAGGACGGGGAGGCACTGGAACACCATCACCAGGGACGTCTAATTGCCAAAAATAATGGCAGCTGCAAATGAAGAAATCAGCTTTGGCTGTTCCTGGTTTCTCTTGGCTCCACAGATGAACAAAGCTAGGGTGATATTTGACAATTCTAGTGCCAAGGCAAAGCAGGCAGGTTTGGAAAAGAAAAAGATCCCTCTTGACATCTGTATGCATAATGCTTTACGAGGGTCAGGCACAGGATCTGGAGTCCATGAGGACCCCACACAAGAACTGATGCCAGGCTGGCCCAAAGGATGCAGCTAATTATTTCATTAGTCATTTTAAATAACTGACTCAGCCAAGGATGATCACACCCAGCTGGGGCACCTGTAATTGAAATGGCGCAGAGAACAGGATGAATATCCCCAGATAAGATCCGGGGATGGCACTGCTGCTGCTCTCCCTGACTGAGCCTCTCCAGACAAGTAAAGACACAGAGCAGCAGCCCAGGTTGAAATGCCCACGAGCAAATTAGAGCAGAGGGAACATCCTGGCAAGATGAACATGTCCTAAGAACACCCAGGAACCACTGAGGACAGAACCACCTGTCCTGAGCTTCGCTTCACATCCATCTCCCCCGAAATCACAGCGTGCTGAGAGATCCTCAGCCCCACGAGGGCTGCAATCCAACCCTTCCTCCCCATCCCAGAGCAAGCGAGTGCCCAGTGAGTCTCATTGCCCTTAACTCCATCAAAACCCAGGAATATGGAGCACCAGGAATATGGAGCATTCCTGGTGCTCCATATTCCTCCTGCCACCCTCAAAACTCAAAGCACAGAGGGTGTTTCAGAATAAAAGCAGTTCGAGCGGTGTCAGCTCTGCCTGTGTTTGTTTCTATGGAAAATTGTTACTTCAATGTGAGTCATGGGAGTAATTAAGGGATAAATAGCAGCGCTGCAGTTCGTCAACACGCTGGTGCCATTGCAAAAGCAAAGGGAAGTGTTCACATTCCTACAGAGACACGAATCCAGCCAGGGTGCTGGCAGAATAACTGCTCCCATCCTGGGGCTCTGGCAGGCTGCTCTGCTCTCAGGCTGGTGTCGAGCGGGAATAGCCCCTGACGTGATTTACGGAGAACCTGGGAGGTGGTTCAGGTTCAGTCAGGACACACAAGACAGCGACCAGTGCAGGAGCAGAACCTCATAAAATGGGGCAGGCTCAGATGGCTGCTGTTTGTTAAACCTGACAGCAAAAGAAAACCATATTGCACCTTTGCTGATTTTTCTGTCTTTTTTCTTTGTCCTTTAGGATATGCTGAACAAAAGGAAGAGCTTGCAGATGTTCCCTGTGAAAGCACTGACTGAATGGCAACTGTGACTGTGCTGTTCTGGCCCTCCCTGTGGGATCACCGGGGTGCAAAACCAGCCAGCACGGGTGGAGTTTGGAGGTGGAATGGCTCCAGGATGGGGCAGTGACTCTTGCCAGGTGCAAGAGGAAATCTCCATCCTGGCCATTCCAACCAGCACCTTTCCAGGCTGGCCCAAAGGTTTTAGCCAAGGAGCTTGTGTGTGTTCCAGAAAAACATTTATCAGAACCCCTTGGTGTTTCTGGACACAGCTCTGTGGCTGAGCACCACCAGCAGCCTGCACTGCCCTGTGGGAGATTCCCACAGCCTCATTCCTTCTGCCCAGCAGGATCCAGCCCCACCAGCCCCTCAGGGCTGCTGGGGGGCATTGGCAGCCGCTTTGGAGGGGGATCTGAGGGAAGCCTTGAAGAGCAGCGAGTGCCAGGGGTGCTCTGCATTTGCACCTGTCCATGTGGAAAGGCACTTTCTCAGCTGAAATCCACACTGTGGCCCCTTCCTCTCTGCTCCTTTCTCTTTAGTATTTGCAGATGATTTCAAGCAACGCAGTTTTCCATTCTCTAACGAGCAATTTAAATGCTAAAGGGCAGCTCCTCTGCTGAAGGCAGCTGAAGCCAAGGGAGCTGTGACAGTTTATGCCAGCTGAAGCTTTGCCTTTAAGTAAATGTTTTAAACTTTCCACTAAGGAGCCTAAAATAAGCCATAGCATGAAACATTAAGAGCAAAGAATGAACTCTGGAGACCAGAGGGATTTGGGAAATGAAATGAGATCCATCTTGCTGGCACATTTCCCCCCCTTGTCTATTTTTGGAATTTAAAAAATTCCCCCAGATTTGTCTTTTACAAACCAGCCTTTTGTTCGGCGAGCAGCACCGAGCAGCCTCCCGACTCGCAGAGAGCAGGTGAGCTCTGACAAGGCAGGATGCAAAACGCAGAGCTGGAAACTATTAATATCCTTTACTGCTGGAGAACCAAGAGCTTGGCACAGGTGCTGTTTGTTTTCTTTAACGGGCTTTTCAGCTCTGCAACGCGCAAACAAAGGCGAGAGCAGCAAGATTCGCAGTTGGGGAGCAGAGCGAGGCAGGATGAACCCAACTCTTCCCCGGGGCACCCTGACCCGGCCACAAGCGAGGAGGTTTTCCCGGGGGATTAGGGATGGGTTTGAGCACAGCTGGGTGGGAGGCAGCCTGGTTCTGCTCAGCAGAACTCAGGAAACCTGGGCTCTGACTCCTGCCTGTGGGATTAACTTCGAGGGGACCCCAGGCTGTCACTTAACGCCCAGTTCTCTCTCTGGCTTGCAACCCGCATTTTCCACTGACTTTAACTGGAGCGGGGATCTTTGTTGCCTGTGAAAACTGAGCTTCCAAACACTTCCCTCTGCCC
>VYZT01057557.1:0-10032 GCA_013400735.1 Pomatostomus ruficeps | reverse complement strand
TCTTGCCCTGAAAACTATGGTTTTGGTTCCATTCAGAAGGCTGCCTCTGTTCCAAAGGAGCAATAAAGTGCTTTTTAAACTGCTTTCCCTCTGCCTGAAATTTATCCTGAAACTACACCCTGAGTAACTGTTCACTTCTGAAAATACTGTCCTGCAAAGAAAAGTAATCATGAACTTGATTATCCACAATTGCACCCGGTGTAGTCATTTTTCTTACAAAGTAGTTGTGAAAAGCTACACTTATGGTCTGGCAGCATTTGATACCTCTGTTTTCTCAGCAGTAAATGGTGGTACAACGTGTAGCTGTAATAAAGAATCAAGTGTATTGTGTTACCATGTGCTATGCAAGCCACAATACTCAGGTTGCATTGTGTTCCCTTCTCCTGAAAAATAAAACATAATTTGAGATTTACTGTACCAAATTATATCACTTTGAGCCTCTGATTGCTACATGTAGAGAGCTATTATTTGTATGGCACAACAAGCAATCAACTACTGAACAGCATCACGTGAACTGATGACACTACTAATACTGAAGCACATTCTAATACTGGAAATGTGGGGGAAATATAACAGGACCACATTGCTTTTTCTGAAATTATCTCTAATTATACCTTTTTTCTTCAAGTTAAAGCATGAACTTCCAAACCTGGACTCATCTACTTAGTTTCTCCCATAATTAAATTAATTTTGATATAAAGGAGTTAATGATACATTTCCAATTTCAGCTGAACATTAATTCAGTTATGGTAGTTCAGCATTAAGGAATGGGCAGCTTAGGAGTGGAGAAGCCATTATGAAATATTACCTGTCATATGCAATTCTGTGGATGTTTACTGAGCGGTACTTGACCTAAGATACAGCTGAGTATGTAAGATGGATTTCCAGCTTTTTACAAGGTTGCCTTGTAGCATGAAAAATAAATGTTCAGGCTCATTCCCAGGAGAAGAAAAAAACCAATGGAAAACCATTATTTAGAATTCTCTGTCTCTCTTTTTTGCCCTCTGTATTCACAGAACCCATTTTGTTACTGTGATTGTAAAACGCCTTCTTTGAGAAGCTTTTGCTTTTGGGTAACATACTTATAAAGTATGTGACATAACATGATATTCTAGTAAATGGTATATTAATAAAGCAAACCTGAAAAAATGAAGATGTTGGTACAATTTTAGTTTGACTGTATTGATTGTATTTATATTTGTGTTTTCTAGCTAAAGAATACCTGAGTATTTTTGATCTCCTGATAGATGACTTTCAAGTTTTGTTCATTTAATGTCAGAAATTAATCTCATTACCAGCAATGATTTGGCATTCTACATTGTTTGAACAGAAGTAACTGAAAGAAAGAGTTGGTCACATAAAAATAAAAAGGAGGATTATTTGAATTGTAATTTTACAGTTTAAGACTGGAATACGATTGTAGAAGGGGGAATTTTTAGCTGCAATTGTGTACCACCTTATAGGGACGGCAAAGAAAATGAAGGTCATCAAATCAGCTTTTCTAAATTGTTTTCTTACTGTTTATTTCCAAACCATACTGAACTTTTCACATGTTTACACCTTTTTTTGAGTTTAAATAATTTAAGTAACCTACAGTTGATAATTTCACCATCTAGAATTTTTTGTTATCTTTTACTCCTTTCAAGAACAGTTTCTAGTAAGCCTGACTAATAATCTCTTGCAGTGTGTTGGCCAGTGGCTATTCTGCAGTATTGTTGTCATGGAGTCTTGCTGAGAGGAAAGAAAATACCCACTTAGTGTTATGTTTTAATTTTTTCACTATGAATGAAATAATATAATAATGAATATTGATGGTAGTAATATAATGAATAGTGATTATAGTATCCTTCTGGTTTTTTATACATAACAGAAATTTTTCTTCAATCATTCTTACTTTGTTAAGGATGAGAGGGAAGAGAAAGCATTAATGGAAGTGATGCTATAGCAGCAATAGTCTGTGGGCTGGTGTATCATCTCTCTTTTTCTCTAAACTGCTGTGAAACCCATACATATTAGTGAGACCAGAATAAGAAAATTGGTCATGGTATTAATTAGAAAAACAGTTATCCTAATAAGCCTGGGTTCTCTTTTGTCTTGAAATAATAAATGTACACTCCAAAGGCCCCCATGACAAAGTATTTTTTCTTCTTTTTTGGTGAGAAATTCTTGATTATCCCTGCTGTTTTGTTGGGTTTTTTTCTTGGGAAGTGGAGAGATATTTAGATATTCCTTGAAGATTTGTATTATGAGACCTGAGAAAATTAATTATTCTGAAATAAAGCTGAAATTATGCTTAATAAAATTTATAGGCTAATAGAATCTGAGTCACACCACTAACTGTCCTTCCATTATAGGCAGAACACTTAGGTGAAGAGATAAATGATAGATGTCACTTTGCCTGTTTAGTTTTGTCCTTACCTGTTTATTTTTCTCTCCATGTCACTGAAGGAGTCTTGAAGGTCTATATAAGATGTCTTTTTTCTTTTTTTATTTCTCTTTTGCATTAATATGGCAGGATTTGTAGCTTTTACTTGGTTCTTTCTAATGATTATAATAGATTTCATCACAGCATTTAATACTGGTATCTATTGAAATGATTTTGGGAAGTGGACTGTATCAACTTATTTCACTCAGACCTACAAAGACCTACCTAATTTCATTCATATTTCTTCATAATTTTATTCATGCCTTTTGGAAACTACTGGCACTTTTCAAGATGATTAAATGCAAAAAAATCTTAGCTGCAAAGAATTTCTTTCAAAGAATAACCTTGAGGGATGCATAGCTGTAAAATTCCACATCATCCCATACAGATTTGTCTCCTCAGAAAAGAAAAAACATTGCAACCTTAGATTAAATGAGCAGGTGGTAGAGAGCTTCTGATTTGATCATGTTGCTTTTTTAGACAGACTAATTGTTCTGATTTATGGTTATCACCTGTATTTCATGGGTGCTTGCTTCCAGCTCTAATTAATGGATAATTTTTAACTGCTGCAACTTTAATTATTCCTTGGATTTCAAAGAGTAGAAGAAACATGGTTGTTAGCAAATAGAAGCCTTCATTCTGTGACCTTTTTTTGTGTGTTAGAAATGGAAATTGTAATTGTTTGGGGTTGGTTTTGTTTTTTTTTTAATTGGGCTTTTTTATTTCCTGTTGGTTGGAGTTTTTTGTAAGAGATACAATTTTATAGGATCTCTGAAATAAGAATATTAGTCTATGTATGTAGTAACGATCATGATTAAAATTATACAGAATTTATCTTAAGTGTAAGAATATATTATTTTAAAACTTTCTCATGTAAGATTATTTAACATTTTAGGGCATAACAGATTTTTTACATACACAGTTATATAAATCCCTTGGTAGTGTTTCCAGACTAACAAGTTCCTTTCAAAGATACGTAAAATTTTTGTCAGAAAATTTAAAGATATGTAGAATCCATCACTTCCCTTTGTTATGTCACTTCAGTGATTGTGTGAACGCTAGGTACTGTTATGCTGTTTTTTATAAAATCTCTTCTACTCATGCTATGAATAATGAAGAAAAAATAGTTTACAACAGAACATGGATTTATAAAAGTCAGTACTGTTACAAGAGAAATAGCAGTGCAAACACAAATATAAAGTAAGATTTTTTTAAATACTAAATTACAATTGTACTTTATAGTACATAAAATAAAATTCATAAAGTAGAAGAGGTCACAGATCATGCAGAGATGATAGAGAACAAGTGGATGAATATTGAAGTAATTTTTTAATAAAGTCATCCAAATTTCATATATAGTTACAAGAAAAAACAGAAAATAGATTTCAATAAAAATAGCATTCTTATAGATGAAGCTTACTTGAAACTGCTGCTAGAAATTCAACTAGAAAAGTTGGTAGGACTTCATGGTTTATTTTTAATTATTTTAAGTGTACAGGATGACATTGGTGAACCATTTGCAAAAAAAAAAATAAATAAACAAAGCAAAAAACCCCATAAATGCAAAAGCATCTCACTGATTCTGAATGGTGTCTTTTTGGGTTTTTTAATCTATTCTTTTTGTAAATGTGCAGTTCCCCCTAAAATAGTGAATTTCTGTAAAATCTTCTCTCTGACTATTCATGAGTCATTCTTGTTACAAACACCCCTACTTATGAGCAAATTTTTACAGTTGATATTACTGGTACCTTTTCTGTATCTTTCAGACTTTGTGTAAATGTTTTCAGATTAATTACTCAAACTTTCTTTCTTATTTACTGGTTACATAGCACATATGAATCTTAGGAGAATGAAAACAAAGAGATACGCACACATAAAATTAAAAAAAAATTCAAGAGAGGAAAAATTGTACTGGAACTGTTCAGGTAATGTGTTGATCATGTAACATTTAAGCTTCCTTTTTAATAGTCTCCAACCATATGTAAAAAAACAAAACAAAACAAAACAAAAAACAAAAACAAAAAACCCAAAACAAACAACAACAACAAAAACCAAACCCAAAAACAAAAACAAAAACAAAAACAAAAACAAAAACAAAAACAAAAACAAAAACAAAAACAAAAACAAAAACAAATTAGTAAAATTGATTGAATAATTTTAAAAAATCCAGGTAGACTCTATGGAGGGAACTACGATACTTTTAAAATGTTTGAGATTATCACAGTATCATAGAAGCACAGAATGGATTGCATTGGAAGACACCTTAAATATCATCTAGTTCTACCCTCCCTTCCATGGGCTGGGACACCTTTCTCTAGTCCAGGTTGCTCAGTCCCTTTTAGCCTGGCCTTGAACATTTCTAGGGATAAGTCATCCACAACTTCTTTGGTCAATCCATTCCAGTAGCTCACCACATTCACAACAAAGAATTTATTTCTTACATCTAATCTAAAACCCCTCTTTTTCTGTTAAAAACTATTTCCTCTTCTCACTACACATCCTTGTAAAAAGTCTTTCTCCATCTTTCTTGTTGGCTCATTTCAGGTACTGGTGGCTGCAGTTAGGTCATCCCAAAGCCTTCTCTTTTCCAGGCTGAACAATCCCCATTCTCTTAGCCTTAACTTGTGGGAGAGGTGCTCCATCCCTCTAATCATCTTGATGGCAGAGCTGGATGCAGCACTGCAGGGGGGGTCTCACCAGAGCAGAGCAGAGGGGCAGAATCCCCTCCCTGGCCCTGCTGCCCACACTGCTTTGGATGCAGCCCAGGACACGTTTGGCTCTCTGGGCTGTGAGTGCCCATGGCTGGGTCATGTCCAGCCTCTCACCCCCAGCACCCCCGAGTCCTTCGGGGCAGGGCTGCTCTGAGCTCACCATACCCAGCCTGTGTTGATACCAGGGATTGCCCCAAATCAGGTGCAGCACCAGCATTTGTTCGCTAAACCTTGAGAGACTCCCAGGGGCCCACTTCTCAACCTTGTCTAGGTTGCCCTGGATGGCATCCCATCCTCAGGTGTGTCACCTGAACCACTCAGCTTGGTGTCCTCTGCAAACATGCTGAGGTACGCTTAGGCCCTCTGTGCAAACATTAATGAAGATACTAAAAAACACTTGTCCGCATATGTACACCTGAATGACACCTCTTGTCACTGATGTCCATGCAGAACATGAAGATTTTACATGGTTTATACATGCAAGTGAATGCCTATGTATAGTGTAGTTTTCATTTAAAAAACCCCAAACAACCAACACAATATAACCTTGATCTTTTTCTTCTGAAACAAAATATTTTTTGAAACACTTACAGACTTAACACCATATTCATGTAAGTCTTCCATTATTTTTACATTAACATGTTTAAGACCAGAAATTCTCTAAATTCCTGTGCTAAGATGCAAAACCCATAGCTTTAAGACTTTCTGATGAGGGGATCCAATGATGGTCAGCACCGGTACACCACGGCCTTCCTAGAGGGTGTTCTGCAGAGAGCAGCTCTTCCAGGGGCTATGGCAGGCCTCCCTGGGCAGTAGGTGATTGTAGCAAGCCCTATCAGCTCTTGTGAGTCAGCTCTTAGCGATTCAGCTCCTGTGATTTCAGCTCTTTGCGATATCAGCTCTTTGCAGATCACCCAAGGCTGACACGGGGACAGAGAGACGAAGAGCCTCGTTTGGCAGTTCCACAGAGGTAGCTTTATTGTCCAGCAGCCTCTGTGAAGCAGAGGCCAAGAGCGGGAACTCCCTTCCTTCCCTGGGCAGAGACAGTGGCTTTTATGGGGAAGGCAGGGGTGGGGTGGAAACCGACTAGCCAACTGGGCACAAGGTATTACCATAAAGAAACAAGGCATGCTGGGGGTGGTTAATTTTTGTCACCATGACCTAGGGGAAGGTTGCTTCTCTGGCCCTCAGGCCTCTCTCCTCCAAGGGACTGCCAAGGGCTCACAGCCCTCCACAACTTTCCTATGCTTATGTTTCAGTATGCCACAATTCCATTACAATTTAAAAATTCTGATCTATCTTTCACTAAAATGTCAAAACATGTTATAGCCATGATTTGTCCTTTAGACAGAATATTTGATCCAATACCAACATGCTCATTTAATTTTTAAAGGACAGAGCAAAAAAAGAGATTAAGAGATGTGGCCTATACGTACAAGTATAAAGTCAAAGTTAATATCAGTGTTAGAGAATCAACTGTTTTGGTAGCCCACCATATTTTATCAATTTTATTTGTGAACTGTTTAATATGATAGAGGATTTAAATGTTTTTATAATATAATAGATGTGTAAACACTGAATATGAGGGCTTATAAATATTTTATTTTAAAATATATTTGTTTTCTTCCTAGCCAAAGCAAAACTGAAATTTTAAACCTCTCAGCAATAAAACAGAATATCTTTTCCCTTCCCCTTTAATTTCCTCTTCCCTTTTCCCTTCCATAAAACCAAGTATCAGTTCTCAGGGAAGGATATTATTAACTCTGGTAAAACTAATTCACCTACTGATGCCTTTTTCAACCTAGAAATGAAACAACACAAACTTTCAAGATAATATTAGCATAAGAGGTAATATAAAAGCTGGTCTTTATTGGCGGCCTCCAGGGGAAGATATGGAAATGTCTCAATAAGCCCCTCCCCAACACAGGGTGAATACAGATTTATAAGTTTAGTAAATTGACATAATTGATAAAAATTCCCAATTAGAAGAACAGGTGATGAGGTAATTCCCCTTTCTTTTTTAACTCTTTCCTGGAGCTCCCATCTTGGTATTAAGCTGCATTTTGTTTATGAAAATATGTCTTGGAGAGCTGTTTTCAACCTTGGTAGCCAGGGAGAACTAAGATAGGATAGAGGCTTTGTCTTTCTGCCTATCAGGGCAGGAAAAGTATTGGAAAAACTAGCTACGAATGCAATAACAGGCTACAGAACTCCAAATATATGTGCACAAGATACACAGAACATATAAAAGCAAAAAAGGCAAAAATCAATAGACATCATTACCAGTTAAAATCATCATCTGGTTTTCAGATTAAGTCCTCACCTTTATCCTTAACCAGACATTTATTTCTTCTCTTAGGCAAATGAAGCCAAACAAATGATCTTCAACCACTCTTCCATGGCTGTGTTCTGAGTGGAAAAATGATAATTAAAGAAGGTTGGGATACTAAAAATCAACTATTTTTCTGAAAGCATTAGTTTTAAGCTTTCACAACCAAATGCTTCCCTCTATTTCTACAGGTAGACAGGCTTACTGCATTGACTGACAGTTTTTAGCACTTTACATTGGCACTAAATGCCAACGTGCATATTTTGTGCTCTGGTCTTCAGACAGACAGCTGTGGCCCGGGTATGAGCCTTCAATGCAAAACAGAGATGTTATTGCAACATGCTTATTGCATTCCTCTGGAAAGCATAAAATCAGCAGGAACATTGGAGTGACAAAATCATTACTACGTTCCAACCATCACAGGCAAAAACTCTCCAGCCAGTGTAAAGGAGGTGGTTCTACATTGTGCTAGAGCTCACCTTATCACATAGTTGATCTTCCTTGATCAGAGAGATGGAATTTATAGAAGGCATCAGCAGGCTGCAACCACACTTTGCTATTGCTAAAGAGGCTTTTTCTATGGACTAGGGCTATAAAGCCATGAAAATGTAGCAATTAATTTTGAAGTACTACTTTGTGAAATACAGTTTTAAATAGAGTGTATTTTAGAGCTGCCAAAATAGATCATATTTCAACAATTTAGTTACCTGTGGATTTACCTACAGAACAAGTTAAGTATTTCAGAAAAAAACCCTGCAATCTTTCAACATTTAAAAACATGAAATTCTATCTTTTCATCGGCATAACAGAGAGAACTTTAGCCTGTCCAACTTGGTCAAGTCAAGCTCCTGCTAGGTTGATTCACGTGCAGCATTAGTGAGCTTGGCCTTTGCTGACAGGAAGGAGAGGAAAACAGGTTTATTCAGGTCTATTATGGTCCCATTAACCTACAAAGCAAAGACACTTTCTGTCATTTTAAGTGTTCATATATTGGATTCAGCAACATTAAAGTTGACTACCTCTGCCCTTACTAACATATGTCATTATAATCAAAGGAAATGACTAAAAAACTGGAGTACTCCATCTGTTACTTGCAGATCAGGCTTGGCTTGCATTCATGGGCAGCATGTCCTTATGGATATGAATATTAATATTAATGCTTAAAATGGTAATCTTTGTGAATAGTTACTGTGCCCCTTTACCCCCTTGTTTCCTTTCTGAACTTCAACATTTGTTTGATATTTCCTAATTATATCCTTTCTGTCACTAAACAGACACGGACATGGCCCTCTGGTCAAGGCTGCATACAGGTTCTGCAGTCTACAATTCTGGCAAGAAAAAAAGTGGTGGCCTCAAATTAATTAGAGTGTGCCTTATAAAAACAAATCAAAATGATGAATAAAGAGCGTCACTGATAAAAAACTTGAGGGTCTGAAAGATATTTTAATTTATCTGCATCTGTTTGGTTTCAATAGTTATTTCTATTTCTTTTCAACTTCTGTGTTTCAAGCACATGTGAATGTATAGAATTTGTTAGCAAGTGGAGAAAACAGGGTTTATGTTTGTGAATAAAGCTATGTCTGAAAATTGGATGTAGGAAATTACTTTCACTTTACTTTTTCTTCCCCATTTGTGTTGCTTTTTCATGCCCAGGTTTTTTTGTATTATCTGGTGGATATCTTCCAGAAACAACACCTACATGTAAATCACATGCAATTTACACTTTCCTTAGATTGCTGGTTACTTTCTTTTTTTTGTGGAAACGATGCAATTAGATGCCAACTAGATCATGACAACTGGACCTCATGTTTACCCATGCTTTCTTTTTTGGAAATAATAGCCCTAGAACCATCATGTTATAAAGGGTACACCGTGCAGTATTTAAATTAGATATTAGAGAAATTAGCACAAGAAAAAGCCAATTCATCAGTATGGTTTGTCTTCCATTTGAATTATGAGTATCCCTCAAATTCTGAACCTTCATAACACTGCTGTATAAAAGAGGACTGTCTTTGAAGAACTTCACAATGTGGATTCTGAAGACTTTCTAAAAATATGGTGTTTTTAAAGAAGAACACTTTTTTTCCTGCCTGTAACCTATATAAAGTACTAAGAACATTGAAAAAGGGATTGGATTGAATGATTTATTAATTTTAATTTAAACTCTTTATTGTAACCATGTACATATAAGATTAAGTACAGAGTTCGTATAGACGAGGAGGCGAGGGCCTCCTCCAGCATTTTATCCAGGATTCAGGATAAAAGTGGGAAAAAAGCTGTCCCAGACAGCAATGTGCCCTTGTGGCCCAGAAGGCATTCTGAGATGCTTTAGGAAAAGCATTCCCAGCATTCTCAGCATTCTCAGTGGTTTCCTGGGGGCATTACGAAGAGTATTGCCAGCAGGTCAAGGGAGGTGATCCTGTCCCTCCATCCAGCCCTGGTGAGATGCATCTGGAGTACCATGCCCAGTTCTGGGCTCCTCAGGACAAAACAGACATGGAGCTGCTGGAGCAGGTCCAGGGAAGGGGAGCAAAGGTGATTAAAGGACTGGAGTATCTCTCTTATGA